>CAIGRB010050283.1:42191-52819 GCA_903798255.1 Fraxinus quadrangulata | reverse complement strand
CCGGTGGGCCTGAGGTACCCCTAGACTTGGAAAGCCAAGCTAGATATAACCTTTTCCTGACATAGACAAAGATTAGTAGCAGAAAATCTCCTAAAAATATTTTCAGAAGCGATATACTCCTTATCTATTGGAAATTATAGCAAATCCCTACATTTGAAATCTTTCATGCGAAAAATCCTCTCCGTCGTCAAGATTCGTAAGATATGTCGTTAAAAAAAGTAAAAATGCCAAAATTAAAAAAGAATAATTACAATTTCAGTACCCAAACTTTTTATTTTTTTACAAATTAAACCCATTTTTTTAATATTTGTTACCTACAATCCCAAATCTTTAAAACTTATTTTTCCACCTTACCCCACTTCATCTCCTTCCTCAAGAACAGAGGTGGTCATCAATCCTTTTAATTTTGTACAACTCTTATATTTTTTTTGTACATTGTACAGTAAGAGGTTTTATTTAGACTGTATATCAACAGCTAATGACATTCATTGTAAGACGTCTAAAGCTTGCTAAACACATTTAAGCCACCAACTATGGAGGCTCATAACGCCACATTCCGGCCACCGGACCCAATCACCACCACCCTTGCCACACTCCCACCTACAACTTCCAAGAACATTGATGCTATTTTTCCTCAATCAATTGAAGGGACTATGTTAATTGATTCCACTAATTCAAACATGGGATTACAATTCAGAAATTGGGGAGGATGATCATGAGTTGTTGATTGCAGATGAATTGAACAAAAAATGTGAAGATTTTGGTTTGATGGTGGTGGTAGCAATATGGTGTGTCTCGTGTGAGATGGGTGGTTGTGTGTGGTGATGCAGATGGTGGTGGAGTTTGAAGGAAAGTGCCTTTTTTTTTTTTGGGGAAATAAGATGAAGTGGGGATGGGGTGGACAATAAAGTTTTAAAGATTTGAGATTGTATGTGACACATATAAAAAATTTGGATTTAATTTGTAAAAATAAATAGTCTGGGTACTGAAATTTCAATTATTTCTTTTTAATTTTGTCATTTTTATTGTTTTTAAAGAAAAATCTAACGAATCTTGGCGGTATGAGGTTTTTCGCACAAGTTTCAAATAAGGAGTTTTCCGTGATTCCCAATAAGTAGGGGTATATCGCACATAAAAACGTGTTTATGGGATTTTCTGCTATTAATCTCATAGACTAACTCATCTATAGACCACTAGACTCTAGCTACATATATAGTTGGATACCTAGCCCATGATTGATTTAACTAAAAATTTCAATTAAATTTACTAATTAATTTTAATTATACAAACTCATAGCTTTTTAATCTCTATTTCATTAACTTTTATCAAAATTTATAAAAAATATAACTTTTAACAAAATCAAACAAGTGCTAATATTAGATGTGTATGCTATGGGTTTTTATTGAGATTTAGGGTAATGCTTAGCTTCGCAAAAAGGAATTTTCATTAATATAGCTATGTTGTTATATATGTTATCAATGTAAATGTGTACCATCTTATGCAAAATGACTTGAAAAAAGAAGTGTCTTGGAACGTTGTGCATGGAAATTTGGTAGAGTATTTACAAGTATGAAAGTATAAGGATGTAAGTAGAATTGTCTCTATTTGAGTGGGTTTTACTGAATCTCTGCAAAGGCAACTTAACTTGTTTTACACCTTTAAACGAGGATATTTAGTGTTTAATAAAATGTAAAGAAAGGATATTTTAAGAACCATTAATGAAATAGGTGCATGCATATTTGAAGAAAAAGATGATAACTTGATTAAAGTTAGGTGATGTCCCACCCCTACCTAATTACATGTGCACTTTAAATCACACCACAGTAGGTGACCCTGCTCTAGAGACCAGAATATGGGGCCTAAGTTACACCAATTACAAAAGAGGACTCATTTTGACTTTAATCATATATTTTTCCAAGTTTCCACAAATCATTACACAATTATAGTCAAGAACCTACGTTCTCAAGATTTCATTTATCAAAAAAAAAAAAGGAATTTGAAATTTTATATAAGGTAAAGAACAATCGATTGACTTTCAATATTTTGTGCATATGTTTTCCCTTTTTAACTAACTTTGAGAATTTAATCGAATTAACATAATGAAACTCAATTTTTTCCTTCTAATTTTATGAAAATTAATACTATGCACGAATACAAGGATGATACACAGAGTTTTGAAGAAGAACGAATATATGAGTATTTGATTGAATATCGAATTATAATTAAAATATGATTTCTTCAAAAATAAAGTAGAAAATAGTTTATCATATATAAGTGGAGAATATTGTATCATTGGTTCCCATCTTAGTTTGAGTAAGAAGTTGGTCTTTAATTTTTACTATTGCTGCACAATCAGCACTTAGTGATGAATTGTAAAAGTCTACATTAAATGATCGTCTCACTCTTACGAAAATATGTCTCACTTCAAATTAAGAACTATTTGTACATGGATCAATTTAGACGTATTTGACATGACTTTTGAGAAATTAAAATAAACTTTTGAAATACAAAATATGCTTTTGGACCATTTTGATTATTTTAGTTAAAAGTGTTTTTAGAAAAAGTTGGTTCAATGTAACTTTATCTAGAAATCCTTCTAGAAATCAGTTTTAAAATAATAAGTTGTAAACTAATTTAAAATTTTTCTATATATGTGTTCATGGCCACGTTTGACAAAGCTTGTATATTTGCTTATGCTTATGTCAGAAAAGCTTTCTGAGATAATTTACAATAGTCTTTTTTAAAAGTGAAATGTTCTATTTTAAATAGTCGACTTTTAAAATTATGCTCTAAAATACTCTTCAAATTAACATTTTAAAATAGAGTGTGTTTGACTCTTCAACCAAACATACTCTATAATTAAATACAGTCAAAATATTCTAATTCTCAATGCTCTATATATTAACCCAACTAAATAGCAGTATATACAAAGAAAATGAAGGAAATAATATAATAATTTGGAGAAAAGTTGGCAAAAATAAAATATAGAAAAAATAATAAATACATATTGAAAGTAGTAAAATTAAGCCTATGTTTGTTGGTGATTAAATAAGATATTTAATAAATTTTGATAAAAGCTGATGAGATGTATGATTAAAAAGTTATGAGTCTCATAAATGTGTGATTAAAATTAGTTATTAACTTTGATTTAGATAAAAATATGGATTTTAATTTTTACCAAATAGGGGCTAAGGTTAAGGATAAAGAGGTTGTTGGAGTATTTAAAAAAATTTTAATCTCTAAATTTATAAATGCTTTTTAAATTGCAAAAAAATATATTTTTAAAATAGAGAGTTTCTTAGAAATACTTTGAGAAAGTTACTTTATGTTAATTTTTTCTAAAGATCGGTGTTCTAAAAAACGTCTCTCGACATGTGTGAAACACCATGCCTTAACAATGAGCACGAAATTAAGTGGTTAACTGCCAAGTTGACCGCTTAATATGCAACTAATCATGCTTCATTAATTTTTTTTCCTTTTTTGAAAGCCTTTTATTTGACTTAGTTTCAAGTTTTTAAATAATTTTATCTAGACAAAACTCAAAAATGAAAACACGTTAGAAAATTTCAAACAAAACAGTGCCCAAAGAATAATTGGAAAACATCAAAGCTCGACTGCTCCAAATCCAATCCGTCTTACGTTCAAGTAAGAAATTCAAATTTGGTGAAGATTGAAGACAATACACTAACTATTTCATTTGATTTAGAATAAATATTCTTGGACATTTGGTGTAGTGGTTGAAGGATATGCTCAAAAAGAAGGTTAATTTGGAACAAAGGTAACAATAAGTGAATGTGTGTCAAAAGATATGCTCAAAAAGAAGGTTCATTTGTAAGAAAGCTAACAATACGTGGATGTGATAACAATGATACAAATTTTAATTCGGGTATGTTAACATAATTCCCTTTTATCTCGTGTCATTGACTTATTAATTTATTATATTTTATATATGATTATACAAATAATATTTTGACTCTTTCATTTATATTTATTAATAAGTTGGTGAGATTTTTATGGCAATGAAACATCATATTTAAAGACAAATGGCAAAAGAGGATCATTGGTTTGACTACTAGTTTATCAAGTTGTGGAAAAAATTGGAGTACTTTTGAATGAGTAACTACTAATTAGTTTTTAAATTTTGATGGAAGAATAATTACAGAAATATGCTTTGCTGCATTAATGTACCTTTTTTTTGTAGATACACACCAAGGAAAAGGAATATACTTTACACTACACTGATGAACAATCTTTTATGTCCAATTAAATGTAAGATTGATGAACAAGAAGAAGACAAAGTGCAAAATAGGGACTCATTAGCAAACGATGGAACTAATACTCAATCTATCTTGGATTGTAGATGACTGTGAGGAGGAGGAGGAGGAGGAGGAGGAGAGTGATGAGATTGAGAATGATATTTTATAACCTACAAAAAGTATTAGAAATGCTCAAAATGAAATTAGGAAGTTCAAGGAGGATGATTTTGTATCTGACGACACAAAAGATGAACTAGAAGAAGAAGAAGATATTGAATTGGAGTCAGATAAAGAGATAGATAAGATTTAAGTTACGATGCTATCTACATTATGTAATTATAATTTTGAGACTAGTCATTTTTGTTGAAAATTTTGAAAGTATATATGAAATTTCTATAATATTAAGTATGATATGTCTAGTTAAAAGTTGAAATTATGAAAAATAGTTTTCACTTCTGCATTTCAAAAACTTGAAAATTGGATAATTGATTAATTGTATGAATTATTAAGTAAATAGAATATTTTCTAACTTTAAATGTTTGATATGTATTATTTTAATCATTAAATGATTTTTAAAATGATTAAAAATTTAAATTAGTATTAAAAATAAGAAAATATATTGTTGCGTATAGGCCTCACCTAGGATCTTTTTGGTTTGTAAAGCTTGAAACTTGGTTTTCACACGTAATTACATTTTACATTTTTTAGAACACTATTAAAAACTCTTTTAACTTGACAAAATACTTTCAGAAAAATCATCAAACAAATTCAAAAACAATTTTTTAGTCTTAAAATAATTTTTGATTTTTCAAAGCCTTTGTCAAAGGGGGCATGAATGCAACTTTTAGAAAAAGTGAACATTTGGACCTCACAAATCATCTGTTATTTCTGAATTTTATGTACCAAAAACACTTTATGATGAAGCCATAACGGCTTTTGCGCTGCTATAGCTACCAATTGTTATCAAAAGTGACTTTAGGAATTCAAAAGTGGTCAAGACAGGGATTGGGTTGTTATGAGAGAGACAGCATCTATCCAAGCTAGTTTTTTATTTGCTTTGATATCATTTTTATTTTATTTTATCTATAATATGTTGGGTAATTATATTACCACCACAAAATTTATTAAGTGCACAACAAGTTTTAATTTTTCTCTTATTTACTTAAATAGCCTTAACTAAAATTACAAAATTAGGGTTAATGTACTTTTAATTAATCACATCACATTATAATTACACCACAAACATAAACCTAATTTCTTCTTCTTTTCTATAATTGCTAGAGATCATAAATAAATTGATCACTTCTTATTGAAAAATTAATTTGCACTAATTATAAGTTTGAAGCTCAATTTAAAGTTGACTAGCTCCCAAAAACACGAAGAAAAATCATTCCTACAAATTATGAGCAAATTAGTATTAAAAAAAGGGAAGAAAAATAAAAACTGTATCCAGATCTATGAAATTCAAATCGCAATCCTCCAAATTCTTGAGGTTGCTTTAAACACTAATAACCAGCCCAATTCCCTAACAAAGCCCTCCAAGTTGAAAATTAGATATTAAATTAAATTGGATTTGAGCATGCAAAGGTTCTGGGAAGAAAAGAGGATTGAGAGCGAAAAATTATTTGTTCATTTCTTATAATATGTATGTATGTATGTGTGAGTGAGTGAGTAATAATTACTTTTAGTATCTCATCTTCTTTTATTAAGTTTTGAAATATTTTAGTAACTTATCTGAAATTAGAAATCAAGTTTATTGACAAAGAGATACATACACGTTTATTTGAAATGAAGTTTTTTTCTTCTTCTTTATCTTTTCCTTCTTTAAAAAAACAGCGTGAATAAGAAGAAAACATTACACATTTCTCTTGATAATGTGGATGAGAAGAAATGTGTAAGATTTTCTACTTCTTTTCTTGTCCAGTCCATATATCTATGGATTTACGGAACTTTAAAAAGTATACAGTTGAAAGAAATGTCTAGAAGAAAATAAAAAGATGAAGTTTAGTTGTGGTGTATTTATTAAAATCCATAATTTTTCTTTTTTATTAAATTTGTAAAACTATGTTTTAATTGTGGTGTGAATATAATGTGGTGCACTTAATAAATTTTGTGGGGGTAATATAATTACCCTAATATGTTAAATATTATATCAAATGAGAATCATTTTTGGACGATTTTAATTCTACAAGAATTCAATTATTTTAATAATATCTTATTCGTTTTTTCAATATGTAATAAATGCTACAAAATCATTATCTATTAATTTCGTGTTATTAATTCTCAATTAATTAACGTTCTCATTAATTTAGATTCAATAAATCTTGATCTACATGAATTTTGAGTTATTATAAATAAATTTATTTTTATTCATATATCTAGGAATTTTAATGGTGTTTAAATTCATGTATTAACAATTAATTCTTATATATCAAATGTAGTATAAAAATATTGTTCAATTGTTGTATTTCATTATCACAAAAAATTTGAATCATAAAAATTGAGTTTTAAGAGTACAATTTTCTTCTCTTATTAAATTTTTATCCTAAATCTTATTTTCTTTATTATGTTTGAGACTCGTCAAATCCTTTCAACAAATTGATATCAAATATTACTTTTACAGTACTTATAAAGTATTTCAAAATAAGGTACAATGTATATTCAACTTTGACTAGTATATATAAATGCTTTTAAGTTTGGTTAAGCTAGAAATTTTATCTATAAGCAGTGTTTTAAAAATTTGGTGGAATATTTATGAGAAAAAGAGTAAAGGGTCAGACGTGTGATAGTAAAGAGAGAAAAAAAAAAAAAAAAAAATCTTCCATTTCAAAAATGTATTTACAAAAACCAAGAAAATTCTCCGGGTAAATCGACTGATTCTTGAGTATTAATTGTCTTGTTTTTACTTTTTAGTATGTAACCTGACACTAGTTCTAGTTCTTCTAGTCGAGTTAGCCTAGTTCTTATAATATTATAAGTAATAAGTAGATTTTAAAATAAGTAATTTTTTATTTTGAAAATTAATAATTGTAAGTTATTTATTTTGACAATAAAGTTAAAAAAAAAAAAAACAATAACATTATTGACTTTGTAAGAAAAACTGAGTTAGTCAAAACAATATCATGACATTTTCCTATTCCTCTTTTGCCCCGTAATTGGGCTTGGGTTGAGTCCATATTTAGATGTGGACCATTTTTTAGCTTATCGATAGCCCTTTAGCCCAGGTCCAATTATGTTATGGCCCTTATGGCCCATATACCAAATTTAGACCAACGCCGACGTCGTGCCCCGTGGATGAAAGAATGAATACTAATCTTCCTAGAATGGATTAGGAAAGGAATAATTCTAACTTTTCTATACAATTAGTTATTGCTTCTCTTTACCACAGCACGTATTCCTATTATGCATTTTTTATTTTTATTTTTCTCTATTTATGCAAGTATGGTCCCTTCAGCGGCAATAAGGATCAAGAAAACATGGCACTTCATAAAAATCTTCTGTCAACATTTTTGCTTCTACATCTTTTCGTAATAGGTAATACTACATTGTCATACTTATTTATTTCCATTTGGTACGAGCAAGAAATAGGCAAATTCGACGATTTTTTGTTCAATTTTTCATGGAGCCAAATTCTCATTAGTACGTGTCAAGGGGTCGGTTGGGCAGGCTGGAGAACATGATCAGATAATGGTCGGACAAGGGGCAGGGAGTTTTTTTTTTGGTTCTTTACACAGTTTTCTTGTAGCATTGTCATTTAAAAGCTTAAGTTGTGACAATAGTTTATTTATAAATATTTATTTTTGGACATTCCATAATTTTCATTATGTTTCTTCTTATGTGGTGAACAGGAGCAATAGTTTCAGAATCTGCTCGAATATTCACTATAGTAAACCATTGTACAGAGACAATTTGGCCTGCTGTTTTTCCGGGTGAGTATTTTAACGGCGGTGGTTTTGCCTTAAGACCGGGCCAATCTCTTGTTTTCACGGCCCCAGTCAGTTGGTCTGGTCGAATATGGGCTCGAACAGGCTGCAATTTCGACCGAGATGGTAATGGACTTTGTCAAACTGGACGTTGTGGCAATTCTCTAAAATGTTCAGGCTCGGGCGAACCCCCAGCGTCTCTAGCCGAATTCACCCTCGCCACATTAGACTTTTACGACGTTAGCCTCGTCGATGGGTTCAACTTGCCAATAAGTGTGACACCCCTTAATGGTAGAGGAAATTGTAGCGTTGCAGGGTGTGATGCAGATTTAAGGTCTACTTGCCCTAAACAACTGGCTGTTAGAAGCAATGGTAAGACCGTGGCTTGTCGAAGTGCGTGTGATGTGTTCAATACCGACGAGTACTGTTGTCGGGGTATGTATGGGAACCCGTCTACATGTCGACCTACGTCCTACTCGAAAACATTCAAGGAGGCGTGCCCTACATCTTATAGTTATGCGTATGATGATCCAACTAGCATTTTTACATGCACGGGAACAGATTATGTTGTCGCATTTTGCTTATCAAGGTAACAAATCCTAGAAATTATCCAATTTGTAGTGCTATTGTTTTCTAAACGATGTTATTTTTGTCGTGATGATTGCAGGAAAAAACGTGTGTGCACGTACCATAACCACAATTTGATTTGTAGTGATTCAACTGAATTGCGACCTTCAATGGGGAAGTGGTGGACGATGATTCTTGGTTTGGCTTTTACGATTACTTTGTGGACAATTTCTTAATTACTAGTTGCATTAAATTTTTTCTTGTTGCTTTGTTTGAGCTAACACCATAGGTCTTGATTCCTTTCTGTTGAAGTGGTAAATAATCACAATTCCCTTGTAAATGTTATTCAAGTACTTTTTTATACATATTCTTTGATTTTTCGGTACAAAATTCTAATAGTTTGTTATTCTTTATTTGTTCTTGAATGAGTCCATTCAACACTACTAAATATTACAACAATGTGGTAAAAGAATCAATTGAAATTACAAAAGAATCTCTAACCCAAATCAAGAATTCGTTGATGACTATTGGAATAGCCTTTTCGGTTGAAAATCTACACTCTTTTTGGTAGCCCGTGATGTTATATTGGAAGATATACAACACACTAAAACATATTTATTGACATTCCTTTACTCCGACAACAATTGAAATTTTTTAAAAAAATAAAGCTGCGATACTTTATACAAGGTACATCTTTAACCTTTTCCTATCGCAAAGACTAAAGCATGTTCACTATCGTGATTTAACCATTGATCATGAAAGAACGAAAAATTAGCAAAAACTTAGAAAAACAAAATGTGGACTTGCTAATATTAAGGGAAAAATATATGTCTTAATTATTATATGGAGTTAAGGATTTTGTTTTGGACATGCTCATGGATCAAAATTTAACGTTGTACGTGATTGTTGCATTCTTAACACTCGTTTTAAAAGAGACGTCAATCCTTTAACAACAGTTTTTCGACCTTAAATCGGGATCTCAAATTGTAAGGAATGATAACTGCAACTCATTTTGATTGGAAAACGAAGAATCATTTCCTAAATATAAAAGAACAACGTGAAGCAAAATTTTTAACTTTAAATATATGAGGATTATGTAATAATTTAACATAGACATGGACAAATTACACCCCTAATTGGTACGAATTAAAATATAGATTTTAATTCAAATCAAAGTTAACAATTCATTTTAACAATATATTTCATGAGATCTATAAAAAAATTTTAATCACATATTTTATTAACTTTTATCAAAATCAAATAAAAATCTAATTTTCATTCCTATCAAACAGAGGCTACATCATTATGGCCTGATTACGTACTATAATAGAAGACTTTGGATCAACATGCTCCTAAAGCAGTAGGTTAGGGATCCATGGTGCAATTTTATTATAGTCGCGCACCGCGTACTTCTTACGCAGTTGTTACTCCATGAGCATTAAAACGTTAAACGCTATTTTTTCTAATTTCTTTTAAGAGAAAAAGAAAAATATATTTCGAAAAGAAAAAAACCGAAGAGAAAATGGCGACAGGTGGCGCCGGCGGCGGAAAGGTGTCTTTCAAGGTCATTCTCACCTCCGATCCCAAACTTCCGTTTAAAGTGTTAGTTACTCTTAAATTACCCTTTCATTTTTTTCAGAGTTTATGTAAAATTAATTTCCATTTCTTGAAGAAAACCTTTCATTTTTCTTTTAAAATTTTGGAATAAATTGTCAATGCAGATTTAGCGTTCCGGAGGCAGCTCCATTTACTGCAGTTCTCAAATTTGCCGCTGAGGAATTCAAAGTTCCTCCTCAAACCAGCGCTATTATCACCAACGGTATTTTTGCTCATGCGATTATATATATAATTTCTAGTTCTTTTTTTCTAGAATTTTCTGACT
>CAIGRB010050283.1:16747-35624 GCA_903798255.1 Fraxinus quadrangulata | reverse complement strand
AGGCTACTCCGTTATGCTCAACACGTTGCCATCAGGTAGTAATACCATGTCACCAATGACCCGGGCCAGAGGCATAGTCTACACGTCGTGGGACCATTAATTAAAACCGTCCAACAAATATGCATTGTTCTTCTCAGAATGACTTGGATTATTTCTAGAATGGAAGCTATGTAGTATTTTCAACTAGTTAAACGACATCGTTTCATTTTATATGAAAATCGTAACTCTTGAAATTTTTGTACTAAAATTTTAAGAACTTCAAAGAAACCTTACGAATTCTTTTGGCCTAATATAGATTTCTTTTTTTTTTTTTTTTTTTTAATGGAAAATTCCATGGTTGAGCTCTTGAGATTGAAATTTCTGTTGCTGAAGATGCTTTAAATAAAATCAAATTTTTATTTAACATGACCTTGTGTAATACAAGGACAAATGGCATAGCACAAGTCAACATTATTATTATTATTTTTTAAAAAATGTTAGTATCAAACATAAATTTCATTTATCGCTTAATTTAATTGTAAGTTTCAGTAAAGGCCGCAGGAAATGTAATTATTTTAAGGGGTCAAGAACTAGTAGACGTTGAACTATACTTTTAAAAAACATTAATATATTGATACTTAATAGGCCAAGTTCTATATTCACATCCACAATAGTGATCCTCCGGTAAAGCTAAAGAAAAATGGAGTGTAGAAGGTTACAGATAACTATTATTTCCGCCAATAACCTCCCAAAAGTTCATAATTCTGGTAGTATGAAAATTTAGGCTAAGGTTTCAATAGCCGGAAAACATGAAACCCAGAGGCGCACTCCAGTGGACAACGTTGGGGAGAACAACCCGCAGTGGAACTACAAAATTCCATTCACGTTGACGGAGGCAGTGGTGCAACACGGCAGCGTCGACCTCCATTTTAAGCTGTATTCTGAGCAGAAATTCAAGGATAATTGTATAGGTGAAGTGAAGTTATCTTTGAAGAAACTGTTTGATGAAGGCCATAGTCGAGAATCAAGAATTTCTTGTTCTGTATTACAAAGAGATGATTCTTTGGTTCAAAATGGAAGCAATGGGACACTGAATCTTTCTTGCAGTTTTGGAGAAATATATGATGTTAAAAAAACCTAGTATTTTAGTAAGGGCACTTCAGTTTTTACTTGCCACATTTGCTGGGTGTCCTCCTAATGCTTGTGTTGATGTCGATGTCGATGTCATTAAACCATGATTTTGCTTCTTGTAGCAGGTAATTTGAAGACGCGGACTTTGTAGATTTTTTGACTTTGGATGAGTTTGCTTCCTTGGATTTTTGTCTTTACATAACTTAGCTCCTAACGTGCTAACAGTTATGAATTTTTTATGTAAAGGTGTCGCTGAAAATCCCTTCTCCCTCGAGTGAATTGAAGATTTGGTCTTCCCCACCTTAGATGCACGCAATTTTGGTATAAACTATAGCTAAAACTTGACACCAGTTTTAGATTGTTCGAATAACGTTAAAAAGGCATTTTCCTATTTTTAAAATGGATGCGCTAAAGATGCTCAATCTAAAATGTCACTTAAATGGTACTTCCTCCATCCCATTTATATAGGTTGACTTTTCCTACTTTTTTGTTCCATTTATATATAATTTTTTTTCTTTATTGAATAATTATTTGTTTTATTCGCTTATTAATATACTTTTATTTAATTTGCTTAGTTATAATCAATTCCTCCAATTTAATCTTGAAATTATGAGTAATGTTATTAGCTCTATTGGGGTTGCAATCTATTCTAGGTGGCGCTAAATAATAGGCTAAATGAAATGTAAAATTAAATGAGTCCTCTGAAATTATACAGATTTTAATTACCTTCTTGGAATTATCCAAATACATACACACATTTTCCACGTCTTCTTGGAAATATGGACAAAAACACTATTATTTACTACTTCCAACAATAATTTAATCATTCAATTTCTTTACCACTTTAACAATAATTTAATTGCAACTAATATTTACTATTAGTTGTTGATAATTAAATAAGAGTAAATTAGAAAAATTATGTACAAAAATTGCCTTTTGAATAGTATTAAATAAAATTTATGAATCTATGTGAAAAATAAAATCAACATGGGACGGAGGGAGTATTCGAATTCACCAAAGAAAAACACAAATATGAAGGCATATATATAGTGTTGAATTCACGAAAGACTTGAAGCATAAATTAATTACAATATGAAACAGCTAGAATTGCATTGAACGGGAAACCAAACACCGAACATAGTTGCTATACCAAAACTAGGTACAAAGAACCAATCAGATTGACCTAGTGGATAAATATGGTGGAAAGAAATATATCTAAATAATTATTGTCCTTCAGTTTAGCAATCATGAGTAGCAACGTCACCGACTAGATCATCATTAGCTATTGGGAAATAAAACGGAACGAGATAATATCTATGACACGATATGAAATATATGATCGCAAGCAAACAACAAGATAAAATGCAAAATAATTAATTGGCAGAAGAATAGAGTATGTTATTCAATTGATTAATATGAAGAAAACAAATATAATAATTGTGCCTACACACTTATTTCAGTAATACAAAATTTGTGAAAAGAGTAGTATTTATAAGAATGGATGTCAAACCCTAAAAATACCACAAAGATGGAAATAAAATAAAAAATCACGTGTAATAAAGAAAATAATAATTTTCTAATAAATACACTGTTCGGAATTTGTTTAATCATGCACAGCGGAAAGTAAACAATTTCAATTCCCATACAAGGATCTGCTAAAATAAAAACTGTGATAGAAATTATACATTTGATGAATTCTGCAAACTCCTTTACTTTTTCTTGAACTCCAATGATAACGATCTACAATTCAAGCTGTCCACCCTCCAGTGGTGATCTACACAGAGAGCAAGAATGACGGCTAAGGTTTTCTTTTCTTGTGCTAACAAGAATAATGAAAAAATCCTACAATTCTTAAACCCTAGTAGCATATTAATATAAGCCCAAGTGGGCTCGACCCGTCTCTTAAACTTAACCCGATCCAATATTTAATTAATCAAATTAATTAAGTCTAGTCCATGAATTAATTAAGCCAATTAATTCGAACCTATTAATAAGCAACCCAATTAATTAATTATCCAACACTTGTCAATTAATTTAGAAGGCGAATATAAATGTGACTTAATATTTTAACATGCTTCCAAAATTTATCTCCTTGAGTGTACTCAACAAGCTGATATCGATTTAGGACTCTCGTTTTTTACTATAATGATGAAATGCAAATAACAAATTGACTTAATATTTTTAACGAGGGATTTTGCATGCAAATGTCTCATCGTAATAATTATATATATTTTATTGTACATCTAGCATGCAAATAAATATACATATAATAATGTGGATGATTATAGACTTTACTATCTAGTCTTCCGAAGCCATAAGGAAGACTAGTTGGTCAGTTCCTAGGGAGTATATCATTGATTCATACAATACTTCATCTTTATGGTCTCCACCTCTTCTTGCATATCCAATTAGTCCAGCTGCAACCTGTATCTTATACTAGTTGACACGCATGCCTAAATAATATTGAACGCGCAGACCCATAATAATAATAATAATAATAAGGGACTCGCAGGTCCAAAATAAATTAAGAGCTCGCGGCTTATAAAATAACAAGAATAAAATTAACCATTCAACATATCCACATGGTCGAATTCATAATCATCCACTAACAAAACATTCATCACATAAATGCATTCATATATAATAACTAATATTATATGTAAACATGTTTCAAGTTTCTAGCAATTAAAGTCGTCTAAACTAATTTAGACAAATGGATTGGAACAATGAAATAATCAATTTAATTAACGAGTTTATTTAATTAAAATCAAATTCTAATTAAATACCAAATTAGAAAGTTTTAATGCAAGACAATTTAATTAAAATCAAATTCTAATTAAATATCAAATTAGAGTCCAACTCTAATTTTGAAACTTAAGGCGGTTGAATTTAATTAAAATCATATTTTAATTAAAATACAAAAATTAGAGTCCAACTCTAATTCCAAGATATTAGGGCGAAACTATTCAACTAAAATCAAGTTTTAATTAAATACCAAATTAGAGTCCAACTCTAATTCATTAAAATTTTTAGGCGGTACAATTTAATTAAATATCAAATTCTAATTAAATGTCAAATTAGAGTCCAACTCTAATTTCAAGAATATATTAAGGTGGATAATTTAATTAAAATCAAATTTTAATTAAATACTAAATTAGAGTCCAACTCTAACTTAAATTGAATTAATATTTTAATTTAGGATAAAACTCCTAAATAAAATAAAATCAATTTAGGGTCAAAGTTAAATATTTAAGTTAAAATCCAATTTTAACGAAAATATAAAAAGTCGTCAATTTTAAATATAATTTTAAACGGGTCAAAATCGAAAATATAGGTCAAACCTAGTTGAAAATCAAGTTTAAAACCATTTTAATATTTAAATTCAAAACCCTTTTGAAAATTGCAAATTGACCCAAATTTAAAATTGTAAGCAGGACCTTCCAATTTCTCAAATTGCAGAATAGGCCCCCCTTTTTTAAATTGCAAGATGACCCTTTTTAGTAATTGCAGGCGGGGGCCTGAAATTTCGGAAATTGCATGTGAGGCCCCCGCCCCCAAATCACCTCACCGGTAACAAATCTCTGTAAACCCTAAAACGTCGCCTCTCTTCGCGGCGCCGGCTGCGACGGGAACTACCGCTGTCAAGCAGCAGTAACCCGCCGCTCGCAGCAGCTCGAACAAGCTGCTGCTGGGACTGCAGCGCAGCGGCAGCGAGCTGCCTCTGCGATTTGAAGCAGCGGAACATGCAGCATTGTCGCTGCTGCAACGCTCCTTGTGGTGGCGGACGTCGCCCAGCCTGGTCCGGTGGCTGTGTTGTCGCCGACAACACCGCCGCCAGCCGCCTCCAGATCCGATTTTTTTTTTTTAAACAGATTCAAAAATATGAAAATCAAATTTTCTCAATTGCTAGAAACATGAAAAATATCAACAATCAACTTTTGATTGTTCTATAATTTGAAACAATCTCTAACAAACACAAAGTAGGCTCTGATACCACTGTTGGGAATTTACTTAAACATGCGCAGCGGAAAATAAGCAATTTTCAATTCCCACCAAGGATTTGCTTTGTGTTTAGATAGAAACTGTGATAGAAATTATACCTTTGATGATTTCTGCAAACTCCTTTGGCTTTTCTTGAACTGGAACGATCACGATCTGCACTCCAAGCTGTCCAACTGTCCAGCCTCCAATGGTGATCCACACAGAGAACAAGAATGACAGCTAGGGTTTCTTTTCTCGTGCTAGCAAGAATAATAATGAAAATCCATGTCTATTTCTCAAACCCTAGGAACATATTAATATAAGTTCAAGTGGGTTCGGCCCGTCTCTTAAACTTAACCCGGTCCAATATTTAATTAATCAAATTAATTAAATCTGGTCCATGAATTAATTAATCCAATCAATTAATTCGGGCCTATTAATAAGTAACCCAATTAATTAATTATCCAACACTTGTCAATTAATTAATTGGTAAATTTCATTCTTCTGGTTCTCTTTTGTGTGTGACCCATTAGGTTCCCAATCACGATGCCTAACGATGTAAATTATTATTTTGATCTAATCAAAATCGATAAATTAAAACACCCCTTTTAATTTATCACTAATTCACATTCGTCGTCCCAGATTGACATCTAGCAATGTGTCAGGGCAATACATGTGATGGGAAATGTCATGTAGTGTGACAAACCAAACTTGTTCGTTTACCGTGAAACTATAATCCTTTCGTCAATATGATCCGATCAATTATGAGATATGGATATGTGTCAATCTCGTTTATCGATCATATCTTTTATCCTACTGTTAAGTCAATGTAAGTCGAAAACTCCTTTTCGACTTATGAGTTCACCTTGGCCAAGGATTTCATTATCAACTTAACTAGATAAAATATAGATCATAATCTCTTACTATCTAAGAGTGACGAATCCTCTATTGATCATTCACAACCTTCATATGATTCTTGACATACCCGAACGATGCCGTATTAGCGACTCTTGGCAGAGCAACATCCAACATCACCAAAGTATGACTATCCTCATATAAGGTACTATGATGACCTCAAGTCAAAGGACCAATTCCACTACCGAACGTTAGAGATTAACCACTAACACTCAGATAGTTATCCATGTGGAATCTCCCAGTGGGTCTCCAATATTTTGTTCTATAACAAAATATCCACGTGTTCATTTAAGTGTCACCACACTTTAGCTTGTGAGATCAGCTACTTACTTCACAAGTAAAAATGACACACGTGATGGTCTATCCGTAATAACGATATCCGTATCTCGTTATTACTTCGACCACGGACGATTTAAGATTCAGTCATATGTAATTTGTATCTCACAATCACAACTCCTTGTGATTAACAAATCACCAAAACTTGAATCTACGGATTCTATTATTTAATTTATTAGAATATAAATTCAATTAAATAATAGATATTGCCATTAATATGCATCGATTATATATATATTTAAAGTGTTTATGTCCAAAGTTGATTGGATTTAGGGCATAACACTTACATACACGTGCAAAGAAGGAAAAATATTTAATTTGGGTAAAAAAAAACTACAAATTGACATCACCACCGACTGGGTCAAGGGTCGATGACGACTATATCATCAACAGCAACATCACCGATTCGATCGATAATATCACAAGAGTCGGAGAAAATGGGAATGTCAAAGCCACCATCAGAGGCACCTCCGGTTATCATGAGAATGGTTCCCTTTATCAGTATCGCAAATCCAAGGTTCGTCATCATCCTGATCGCGTTATCCCAACCAGAAGGTTTATTAACTAAAATTGTTTCTCCGAAAGTGTACGAAATAATTAGGGTTCCACTAGCTGTTCCACTTCCACCCACTACGTAACTCATATTTTGAGCAGTAGGTCCATTCTCAAAAAGACTCCCCAATGGCAGTTTCACTTCACCAATATATCTATCCCCAAATGTCCTTTCACAGAATAACTTGATTACAATTTCAACACCGGATCTTTGTTGGACTGCTTTCTCACCTATTGTGTAGCCAATGGTGCAATTCCAGCAGGGGCTACACTCGTTTTGCTTGTCCACTTGGGTTTTCTTTGCTGTTTTAGATATACCATTGATTGAAAGTTGAGCATAAACTTTCATTCTGCCAAAATCCCTAATGTCAGGGAGATCAGTGGCAGAAACAAGAGTAATATAAAGTTTCCTGCACTCCATATATTCAAGTCTTGAATGGATAGACTATGACAGAGAGTTTAAAGTACAATATGAAATATGGGAGAAAATACACAATGGAGTCTGCAACCTGTTTATCTATTTATAGAGCAGGGAATCTGCATGAAAAGGCATCGTTCCTCACAGAATTTATTATTTTGTTCTAAATTGGTCGCTCAACTTGATCTTTATTCCAAGTTAGTTATTGAACTTTAACGTTTATTAATATACTTTTAAGTTCATTTCTTTCACGAATGTTAGTTTTAAAGAAAAAGTTGATATTATACCTCATTTGGCAAATAACTAGACTACTAAACCACATTTTTCATTAGTTAAACTAACAAATATGGATGAGCTGATCACATCGTAACAAAGTACATATGAATTTAGTGATTAAATTAAAACAAAATAAAGTTCATGGACAATATTAACTAAAATTTTAGGGACAACAAATATATTTATTAATCCGCGTGAGCTTTCTGCGTCAAAATGACTTGATCTAGTTGTTGACAAGAAGGTAATTGCTCGACATCTACGTTTTTCGTGTCTTCTTCTATTAATGACAATGACTGCAATAAGAAGGAAGTTGTTAGACTATACATAGTCAATATTAACTTCAAATGAGATTTTTTAATTTTTAATTTTTATAAATGAGCAAACTTCATTTTCAATTATATATTTCAATGAATCCACGAGTGTTATCAATTTATTCATTGTTCATTTCTATTTATTTATGAATTAATTTTTTTTTTTATAAATTCTTCACAAACATAGACTAAGACTATGTTTGAGTCCCATTTTATATAAAAAATGAGTTTTGTAATAGTAACTTTTGAAGAATGTATTTTTAAAAAGTAGAGAAAACTTTTAAATTTATGTGCAAATTTTTTTATCAGAAGAATGTGGTTAAATGAATTTTTGAAAAATGGAACTCGAACGAGGGCTAAGTATTTAGGGAAGAAAGAGGGGACGTCAACTTCTTCTTGTTAGCATGACTTTTATATTTCTAAGTGGAATATTCTTCTTTACCAAGGCTAGTTGGCCTTATGATAGGTGGAGAGGAGAAAAATATCTAGCCAATTCTACATTTTTGTAGTCAAAATCAGGATACATCCATGATGATACCAAAAATCTGTATCTGTGAATACCTAAGCTTGGTGACAAACAGGATCTCCAAAACCATGAACAGATGTGTCAATGATCTGTACTCGAGGATACTCGAGCTTGAAGGCCGAGAATGAGTACAAATAGAATCTTCAAGACCTGAAACAAAGGCAACAAGGTGTGATCTCATTGTCCCTCCGATGCTTAAGTTAATGAGAGGGGAAAATATAAGCATAAGACTATAAATTGAAAGTAAAAGCATACCTGAATAATGATCGAAGACTTTGTATTTATAGAAGTAGGTAGTACGCTCTTAGTAGGATGAAATAGTGCACTCCTAATAGGATAAATCAATTGAGCATCCTTGTTTGGTTAAAGAGTTGTAAGATACAGTGTTTGGATAAACTTTAGTGGTAGAGTACAATATTAGTAGTTTCATTAATGGATCGAATCACCTCCTCGAGGTTATGCACACTATCCTGAAGAGCCTCAATAGAAGACCGACGACACGTATGTGAGAATACCTCAAGCTCACTCGTTGGGGGTGATCCTCGGGGATACCAAAATTGGGAATATTACTGGGAGAGTGCTCGAGGAGTGTTCATTTGTAGTCGTCTGATGATTATCACCTCGAATCCCCAACTCACCACCGTCATTGGCACCAGAACATCAAAACTGTTGACCCAAAAAAATGTACCAACAGATGTCGAATGGGCGACACGTTCTGGCTATGACGGAATGGACGATTTCTGTGATGGAAGAAAGAGGTGGGGATCAAGTGAATGATTTCTATGAGTGAAAAGTGATTGAAGTGGGGTGTATGAATATACTTGATTTTTGAAATTGGAACTTTAAATGTAGAGTTTGAGGTAATCATAGGCTTTGTTATTGAACTACTCAGATATGCCACTAGTTTTAGACATTTTTCTAAGAGATGCCGTTGAGATAGCTCGATCGATCTCCACTAATGGAAATTCTTTATGGGCGGTCTTTTGGAACAATACCTTTTGAAATAGCATGTGTGGTACATCATGTAGGAAAGTTTTCTAACTCCAATCAAAGTTTAGTAATTTGTTGCCGCCTAACAAGGCTAAGTCAATATATGATTATGAGGTCCATCTACCCATCTGAAGAATTTATGCCTCTCGTCCGCTCTTTGGTCTATGGAGATCTATCTACTCGACCAAGATATTTACAATTCTACCAATTTACATGGTTTCGAGGTTCACCTACTTGCATATTTGGAGGAATATTCTATCCACGGTGCATTATATTGTCTCGTGTTGTCTGCCATAAAATATAACAATGAAAAAACTCAGAAAAATTTCAATTTCTAATGGCATATCCATATTTTGGGGGTTAAGTTGCATATTGTTTTAAAGTTGAGTCAGAAATTACAATTATAAAAACCTGAGGGGCTGGGCACTGATAATTACCCAAACTGCATATTGTTTTCTCCGCCGCCATTTTCTCTGTTTACAAAGCTGAAATAATCCATATGCCAGTACTCTTCATTAGCTCCCTTCGTTTTTTCTCTCTAAAACACGTTGTCTCTCTTCTAAAACTCATTTTCATTCCCAACCCCATCTCACACTCAGTCTCTGCATCAAGTAAGGATTTCTCAATTCCTATCTTTCTTTACATTTCTCAATCTCTGTTCTAATTATAGGATCGAAATTTTAGTTCGATTTTTTTATAAAAATTAATTTTTTTATAATTTCACAGTTACGTCAACAATTAGGTTAATTTAACATGAACTGATATGTATTTGTTATGTATTTATAATAATCAATGCTTTTGCCACATAAAAGGAAAGCATGAAAGTGAAATTCGAAACTTTTACGCAGTTTACACATTATAGTTTTGTTTGAAGCGCAAAAGAAATTGCATACATAGAATTCTCAATGATACAGAGTGCGGTCCGTACGAACTGGACTATGCCGACGCCTACACGTTATATGCAGTACTAGTTTTCCTCCCTTTGTGTTTGTTTGTGCAGAAATGGAGTTGGAATCACCTACTACGTTGATGTTATGCGGAAAATCAAGTACAGAGAACGAATTAGCCAGGTTGTTGAAGATCAATAACACGTTGAGACTTCCAGATAATGCTTCCATAAATGTTATTTTGCATTCGGAGTATGAAAAACAAGAGAGCATTCAAAAGGACGCGTTTCAGATAGACTCATATATGAATTCTCTTTCAACTTCCCGTGTCGGAAAATTCCTCATTTACTCTCCCAAATTGGCTTCCACACACGATGTTGTTTCCCAGTAAGCCATTTCATTTTTGTTCTTAATTATCTTGTTGTAAACTCATGGGAATTCATTTTATTTTACAGTGTTAAGTTTTTGGTGTTGATTATTTTTAAGTTTTTAACCATAACAAGGTATAACACTTAAATTCATGAGGTACCATGAACTCATGCTGTATTTTGTGCTTCAGCAATTGACATGTTCTTGCTGTATAGTTTTCCAGTTTAGGATCTAATGTTTCACTTCAATTCTAAATACCCAAGCTATAAAATTTGTTATATGCAGGAATAAAGTTGATATTATTATGCAAAATGTTAAGAAATGTACAATTTTGTTGTAAAAGTACTGCAAACCCATATCATACCATGTGCTTGGTTCATGTATCGTGGTCTGTTATCGCTACGCTGTTTTGATTACATTTTCTTAATGTTCTTTTGTAGTAATTTTTGCGAGCTGCCTTTAGGCGCAGTATGTGTAGCGGATGTGCAGCTCAAAGGCAGAGGTATTAATGTGTGGTATAATGTTGTAAGGAGTTTCAAGTTTTCATTCTCTAATTTCTTTTCTTTCTTTTTTGTTGGGAATGGTGGGTGGGGTTTGAAGGTCGGTCAAAGAATTTGTGGGAGTCACCAAAGGGATGCTTATTGTTTTCATTTACAATACAAATGGAAGATGGTCGAGTGGTGCCTCTTGTGCAGTATGTTGTGTGTCTGGCAATGTCTGAGGCAATTAATGGTGTTTGTCTTCAAAATGTAAGTGCCTTTTGTCAAATTTTTGTTTATTATCCAAATATTTGTAGAATAAGTTTCTTGAGATGCATACTGAAATTCAAATTTTGGGCAATCAAATTACCATAAGTTCTTTGCCTGCTGTAAAATGTCTGCACATTTTGCATTTGTGTTAACCCAAGTGTAATGGTGTAGTATGCTAGAGTTGATGAATGAAATTCATTATTATAAGTACAATGTTTCCGGATTTAGAATAATGTGTAAAGCAAACACTTCAGTGAGTGGGTTAAGCACTACATGGAAGGTTTTCAAGCATTACTTAATATACTAGGTTACTAGGTTTTCGTCAATCATTTCTTGACATATAGTTTGTTGAGTATTGCTTCACACATTGTCTTTTGTCAAGCATTGTTTGATACAATGTCAAGCACAACTTAAGTTATCAGTAAAGTACTACTTTATAATATGTCAAGCACAACTTAACACTACGTTAAGTAATGCTTGATAGAAGGAAAAATATAAAATTTACAAATCAGAAAACACATATCAATATTCTTTTCTCATATCTTATACCCAAATTAACAAAGCATTGCTCAACTCCCAGCATAAACTCTAGTTAAAGTCATAATAAATCTATATGCCCAAATTTGTATGGCAAAAATGAACTCCAGAATGAACATATCACCATTGCTATAGGATTTTCCTTCCTTAAGAATGCCTGTTGCATACCCCAACAAAAACCGGAGTGGTCCCGCCCCCTCAAGTTCTCCTGTTTTTTATTTTTTTAACGAAGCTGCCTAAGGAAACAAAGAAAGGAGCTGAAGCCCTCCACTTAGAGGGCCACCTCAAGGATTTTTCCGAGGCTCTCAAACTCATCCGAAGTCCATGATGCCGATGTTGTCTGATTGTGATAGATTTGGAGATTTCTTAGAAGTAATTGATGTAACTTTTGTAATAAAGTTTGTCAATATGTCAGCCTATTGTATAGAACGGCTGACCCCTTATCAATGTATTAATTATATGAACACAGTGATGTGAAGCCTAAGTTAGGGAGATGAAGCCACGTGGTTCTGATTCAACAATCACCACGTCGGCCAAGGCAGTATAAATAAGTTATCTTTGTAACAAAAAAGAGGTGAGAGAGAATGGATTCATACTTGAACGATTATATATTCAAAATTACAAACTCGAACTCTTGAGTAAAATATACAAACACTTTGCTTATTTTCTATCTTCTTTACATGTTTATGAGCTATAGATCTCAACATACAAAACAACTTATATACGCATTTCATCTATCCTTTCACATATTCTCTTTAGTCTTCATATAGATTAGTTTGGTTTCCGTCCGGCGATCGTTGTTCATGCAATCGCTTTTATTTCACACCGTCGAAGTTTAAACGTCTTCATCTCATGTTGCAAAGTGCCTCCCGCATCCATTTTCTTCTATCTACCGTCGTTACTCCGGTAAGAATGCTCCGAAATCACACTTGACTTGGCGAGAGTGGCCTGACATCTGTTTTCTCATTTTCTAGGGTCAACAAATTATATGAAATATGCTTGTAGCACAGTGGTAAAAGCTTCTTGGTTTTATTTTGTTGGCTAAGGTTCAAATTCTTCAAGCCACAATCTTATTTTTTCCTTCGAAAAATTGTGCAATTAGTCGATCCAAAGTTTTAAAAAGTGAAACTAAGTACTGAGACGATTTTTCTTTATGAGACGAGGCGCAAGCCTAACAAAAAATTTAAGTAAAATAATTATAAAATAATACAAAAGTACAAAAAAAATAAAAGTTGGAACATATAGTAAATAGGATATATAGACATTAGCATATTGAGATATAGTTAACCTAAAGAAAAAAGATGTTTAACAAAAATAGAAATCACTCTATTTGCAATGGAAANTATGAACACAGTGATGTGAAGCCTAAGTTAGGGAGATGAAGCCACGTGGTTCTGATTCAACAATCACCACGTCGGCCAAGGCAGTATAAATAAGTTATCTTTGTAACAAAAAAGAGGTGAGAGAGAATGGATTCATACTTGAACGATTATATATTCAAAATTACAAACTCGAACTCTTGAGTAAAATATACAAACACTTTGCTTATTTTCTATCTTCTTTACATGTTTATGAGCTATAGATCTCAACATACAAAACAACTTATATACGCATTTCATCTATCCTTTCACATATTCTCTTTAGTCTTCATATAGATTAGTTTGGTTTCCGTCCGGCGATCGTTGTTCATGCAATCGCTTTTATTTCACACCGTCGAAGTTTAAACGTCTTCATCTCATGTTGCAAAGTGCCTCCCGCATCCATTTTCTTCTATCTACCGTCGTTACTCCGGTAAGAATGCTCCGAAATCACACTTGACTTGGCGAGAGTGGCCTGACATCTGTTTTCTCATTTTCTAGGGTCAACAAATTATATGAAATATGCTTGTAGCACAGTGGTAAAAGCTTCTTGGTTTTATTTTGTTGGCTAAGGTTCAAATTCTTCAAGCCACAATCTTATTTTTTCCTTCGAAAAATTGTGCAATTAGTCGATCCAAAGTTTTAAAAAGTGAAACTAAGTACTGAGACGATTTTTCTTTATGAGACGAGGCGCAAGCCTAACAAAAAATTTAAGTAAAATAATTATAAAATAATACAAAAGTACAAAAAAAATAAAAGTTGGAACATATAGTAAATAGGATATATAGACATTAGCATATTGAGATATAGTTCACCTAAAGAAAGAAGATGTTAGCAAAAATAGAAATACTCCATTTGCAATGGAAAAAAAAAGAAACAGCTTAAATTAAAAAAAAAAAGTCTAATAGTCTGCACTATCATCACTATTACTAGCAACGTTAATGGAATCATCATCATATCTAATATCTCCATCATCTTCTCTCAATTTCTACAAAATTATCTTCCTCATTCACCAATTGCAATGTGACATTTTCCTTCCCTATAAATTCAATAAAAAGCAATTTGTTAATATAATTTTATAAATAAAAGCAAAGTTGAATTATAAAAGTATGAATACTTTTTCGTGAAAAAGTTCTTTTCCTAATAGGTTGACTATGTGTACGCGTAGAACTTTCAATCCCCTTTGATTGTGAAAAATTTAGACTTGAGTTGTCGTAATTTATATCGCATGTGTTTGATGGAGCTTCAATATTGTGATCTGCAATCCATTCATCATCGGATGGAACTTCCTTTAGAATCAAAGGATCTGCATCCTCTTTAAGTGACTTCAATCGCCCATGTCAATCTTTGAACTTCTTGTTATAATTGATGTAAACCAAAGTATGCAATCTCTTTTTAAATGGGCCCAAAAGGGCCTAAAATGCCTTTTTAAATGGGTCATTTTCTTTTTAAGAAGGGCCATTTCTAATTTCTTTTCATACACTTGAAAAATTAAATTTTAAATGAGGCGCAAACCTCATGCTCCATGAGGCACGCACCTTAAGGCTTGCGCCTCATATTTAGAGGCGTGAGCCTCATATTTTTAGTCTAAAAAATACCGTCTCGAGGCATACTACATGTGCCTCATAGTGAGGCGGGCCTCAAGGCGCGCCTCACTACACCTTTTTAAATCACGAGTCCATCTAAACTTTAGCTCTTCTAGAAATTTGTCCCATCCTTTAAAATCTACTACTTTAATTCGATAATTTTGTATCAAAATGGATAAAGATAAGTGCAGATCTATGAATAGATGTTGTACGTGTATCTACATGACCTAATCAACAAGCTCTCCAAGCATGTTGAAAATTCGTCCCAAAGTCACTCATCAACCAAAACACTTAGAGGAGCTCCCGTATCAATCACGTCCATTCCTCTCAATCACATCATCTATAGTACTCATAGATATGGCTCTAACTCAATTATATCCTAATAATTGTTGTACCTCACTAGTCACATTAATTGCTTGACAAACAGTATTTCGACCTTTAACTACCAGAGCGTTATGAATATTAGGCATCTTGCTTGATGGGGCTATATCTAGTACCAAACTAATGATTTGGACAATAGGTTGCTGTTTTTTTTTTTTTTTTTTCAAGTATGAAAATCCATAACCATAAGTAGTAGTATTAACTCTCATAATAATAAACAAATTGTGTTGATTTTTTTTTTTTTAAATATCGATTTCAAAATAAGGGTTGAATAGCACGACAATCGGTTAATTCAATAAGAAATGAAGTTAGCACTCGATTTCGTTATTACCATTCAATTGAGTCCAATTTCAATTGTTTACTTATTAATCCACTTGAAATTTTCAAGTTCAACCAAGATGTTTTGAAAATTTTAAGTGGATGAATAAAAATCTTTGAAAAGTTTTTAGTTTGCCTATAATGATACATAATCCCATCTATATTATAGAAAGTATTATATGAAATTCGCACCTAAACTCTATTTACATTTGTATTCATTATTTTTATATCATTGGTTTATTGTATTTTTTATTTCAACATATCGCTTTACGCCTAGCCTATATCTTTTCTTTTCGCTTTTTTAAACCATTTTATAGACGAATTCCACATATTGTCACATCTAGGATTTATATATACAACATATACTAGTGTCAAGTTTTTTTATTAGTTAGGTTAGGTCTTTCGAATCCAGAAAAGGTCAAAAATAAAAATTAGGTTGAAATAATTTAGATTTCGATGAACCAACCCAACCAATCAGTTACAAGCCTTGAGAAACTTTGATTTCCATTTATTTTCTCAACTTTTTTATTTTTTAGATTTTGTATAATCAAACTTGATATTTTTTATATAAAATAATGATGTTTCCGTTTTTAATATTTTTTCTTCACTATTTATTTGTATTTTATTTGTGGTTAATCCAAAGTGGTTAATTTTATGTTTCCTAACAAAGTTTTTTTTAACAAAATATGTAGCTTAATTGTTTTCTTCAAATGTCGCTCTCTTTGTAGCTATCGCTCCGCAATCGACTAATGACCGTAGTAGGCCTTCCAGAATAAATTTTTTTGGCTTTGCCACTGCCCTTAGAGAATTTTTAGAAAGTATCAAAGTTCAAAAATATTTGACCTTTGTTCACGATTGAAAGTGGAGGAATGTTTGAATAGTATGTTGCAGAAATGTTCTTCAATCATATCTAAAGAGAGAAACTAAACTACTTATTCATTTATTTAATTTTTTAGAGGGGAGATTGAGTATTAGTGGAGTTGAATTTTGACCTACCAAAGGAAAAAGTAAAAACTAATCTTATAGTTTTCAAAGATTTACTGTTCTTTCTTGCGAATATATGCCTGTGCACATTGTTATAAGAGCAAAATCGGGTATTAAGGTAATTTGCATCAGAGAGATGCAAGACAGAGGCAAGACATAAGCCTCAATGCTCTTTTTGGAGTAAGCCCCAACAAGTTAACACATAAAATAATTCAAAACTTACAAAATACTATATTATACTTATAATAAACTGTAAAACTAACTAATTATAATAAAGCATTTCAACAAATTAAAATCTTTTTGCAACTCAAAATGAATCAACAAAACAACAAATGATCACATAACAATTTCGACCACAGCCACCCTAAGTCGGATGGTTTGAGTGTCCTGCAGTGGGTCTAGCTACAAGCTTTGACAAATGGTATTTAAAGAGTATGCCGTGTGCTCTTTTTCATAAAGATGGTTTAATCATATATGGTATAATATATATTCTTTTTTTAATTTAATCTTGAAATCAAAACTTCCATTTTAATTTTCTTTATCTTGGTACCATAATCTATTTCAGGGTATACCACCTCTCAATGTTAGAATAAAGTGGCCAAATGATCTGTATTTAGATGATCTTAAAGTGGGAGGCATTTTGTGCACATCAACGTATAGATCAAAGAAGTTCAATGTCAGTGCTGGTAAACTGTTCCTATCTTTGACAATACACACATCTAACCAATATCATTTACATACTACTTAATTGAACTGAAGAAAATTTCATTAACAGGTTTTGCTGTTGTGTTCTTAATATATCCTGACTGGGCAGACTGACCTTTTTCTGTTTGTTCATCTTGGTGTGGTTCCCACATGAGGTTATACAAGATTAAATCATTCAAAATTTCCTATTTTGTAGGAATTGGCTTGAATGTTAGTAATGAGAAACCAACAACATGCTTGAATGCAGTTATACAAAGATTGACCTCTGTTGCCTATCAACTACAACGAGAAGATATCATGGCAGCTTTCTTCAATAAATTTGAGAACTATTACGATATTTTCATATGTCGAGGTGATTATTATTCTTATGACTTCCAACATTATGTTTACCTGTCATGTATATCTGAAATATGTATGGAAGCTAATTAAGTAATTATCCTTGCTCTTTCACCAATTTGGATGTCACTGTTTTTATTTTTATTTTTTTCCAGTATTTAGGTTTATCATTATGGTTTATATTTGTTATCTTTTCAAGTGAGACATATATCTGACTTTAAGAATTATATAGCTCTAAACTGTTGTCATATTAATAGATAAATATCAACCGTAATCAATTTCGGGATGGAAAGATATATATGTTTCTATTCAATTTTGATAAGAATTTAAGAATTTGTAATTATTATGATTATGAAAGTGCTTGGGTTTGTTAGAACGATTATTTAATGTGGAATAAGATTAAATTTTATTTCTCTATATATGTGGGGCACTAAAAGTGGTTTTGATTTGATTTATCATTCTGCATCATAATATTGATCCTAATGGAAATGTGTTTGAACCACATTCTCTGGTTTTCCTGAAGATCCTGCCCTGCAGTACCTTTTATTAGAAGTTAGAAGGGAATCATGAAATCTTTAAACAAGAAGTCATGAGTGATAAGTGGCAAAACATGATTTTTGGAGTTAGTTGCAAAGCTGGTGTATACTATGTAGATTAACAGACTCTTCGTCTATATGATGATAGCTTACGTATGTTAAAAAGAACAAATTTCTTTTTGTGGCTATCATGCAGGCTTCCAAGCACTTGAGGAATTGTACTACAAGACATGGCTGCACAGGTGAAATTACCAATCAGTAATTCTCTCCTATGTGTTGTGCTTCTTAATTTTAGTTGTCAAAGCAATTTGCCTTACTGGTTTGCTGGGGTGGAGACTAAAGACAATAAATACATGCCTGAAAAATTTTGGAAGCACATTTTTTTAAATAGTTACCATGCTTTAAACCTCTATCCTAATCAAAAAATGATCTATCCAAAATTTCTTTCACATACTAATTTTATAATTAGGGAAAGATTTTATTTGGTTCTTTTTTGACAAATTTATAATAAATAATTATTATTCTTGCTGCTAATTTTCAACTGGTATGCAGTGGACAGAGAGTCGTAGTTCAGGAAAAGAATGAAAATCAGGATCAAATGTCAGAGAATGTAGTCACCATCCAGGTGAATTAACGGATTACATGACCTTAAAGTGCTCTCTTTTACATCTCTTGTTTCAGTACTGTTTTTTTTTTTTTTTTTTTTTTTTTTTTTT
>CAIGRB010050283.1:0-13501 GCA_903798255.1 Fraxinus quadrangulata | reverse complement strand
ACTATTGTGAGGGGCCGGTCAGGGGGGTTGTAAACCACCCCCCGATAAGAGTAGCATTTCTCTTTTTTCAATATCAGAGAAAGGAAGATGTTGCCGGTTGGCCACTTGTAATCATTATTGTTATAAATTTCAATTATTCATACAGTTGTTATAATCAACTTCTAGGTTTGATAAGGCAAAATGTAAGAAAAAGAAACACTGCTTTGGTGCTTTCTTAGGCCCTTTCCATCACTGTCTCAGTGATTTTTTTCCCGGTCTCTTCATGAGCTCCAAGCTGGAAATTTTTGGATGTGGGGAAAGAGTACCGGGGGTGAGGTTTTGGGAGTTGGGAAGGTTGGTCAGGCGACAAATACTAGCAGAGGGCCAATTTTTGTTTGTTTTGTTTTCTCCTTTTTTTACTTCCATGCCATATTCAGCTGGCAGTATTTCGTTTTACAATGTGACTTATTTCTTTGTGGCTACAGTTTCGATTTCTTTAAAGGACTTGTGAGAAGAAAACTGGTCTGAAGATTTATTCGCTGCTTCTGCTGGATAAAATAAAAGGGCTATCAACTTTACCTTGTGAATTTGTGAGGATACTTTCTTCTTGTCCTTTCCCGGTTTTTGCTTTACTATGCTGTTAGATTTTCTTCAGCGAATGATATCTTCTCCTAGATGTAGTTAATTTTTTTAGTTATGGAATCCTAAGATTTCTTAGGATAATGTAGCCAGATTGCTGTTCAATAATGTCACATTATAATCTAATGATTGAGATTGTACAATTTGAGTGTAATATCATGTTTATTTTCTAGAATAATCAAGCCCATTATGACCCAAGTGATGTTATGTAATGGTGGCAAGAGTTGTCATTGTGTTTCTAGTAGGACTTGTGTAGCCTTATCACTTCGTGTGATTGGACATTCACGTGTTACAAGAACATTGGGCAGAACTCATTCTTAAGACAGACTTGTAAAAGAAGGGTACCCAAGTGGTTAAAAACCCACAACTCAAAACCTTAATTTGTATTTGTAGAACTACATTATAGTCGCTGCAATCTACCCTTCTGGAACGAATATATTTTTAGGTGGATAGAAGTAGTCCTTTTCATATCGTTGAGTCTGACATGTCCATTAGGGTCTTCGGGTAAAACTTATTCTTACAATCAACTTGTAGACTTGTTTTACATCCATGAACTCAAAGTCTTGACATGGCAATTCAGATGCTATTAAATTACGTGCAGAAGATCCCTTCCATAAAGAGTCAATGACAGTTTGGTGTTAGTGTATTTTGTTAAAGTTTATGGGACCGACCACCCTATTGCAGTTTCTTGTTTTGCTTAGGATGGATGAGTTTATGATTGCTGTTACTGCAGTCATGAATTTTGGATCATTTGGATGTGCAAGAAAATATTGGGATTCGTCCAATCTTTGTTCGAACGTATAAATATTCATTTATTAGAGTTATACTCCTGGTTGGTTCTCATTAAAATTATAATTTATTTTTTTCTTTCTTCTTATCAATTATATATTTTTCAATAAAATAATGTTACGCGTAATTTCAAAAAAATTCTTCTTTTTAAACCACACATTNAAATATTCATTTATTAGAGTTATACTCCTGGTTGGTTCTCATTAAAATTATAATTTATTTTTTTCTTTCTTCTTATCAATTATATATTTTTCAATAAAATAATGTTACGCGTAATTTCAAAAAAATTCTTCTTTTTAAACCACACCTTTTTTAAAAAAAAAAAAAAAAAAAACTATTTCAACCATTAAAATTTCAAATAATGGTGGCCAAAAGAAAGTATATGTACATAAATAGGTATGTATGAGAAAGTAGCGTCATGAACCTCATTTCATTTAGTTCTCAATTGAACATATGGGTGATAGGTTGGTCGAGTTTTGTCACAATTTTTATATAGCAATGCATAATTTAATCTATTTTATAGCATTGAGAAAGGAAAATTCCTTTTCACCTATTTAATGAACTTTGGACTGTTTCGGTAGAATTGAATGGTTTGTATTTATTTATTTATTTTTAATTGAATGGTTTATGTGACTCTCGTTGCCAACCAGATTTTGCTCCTCAACTTCTAAGTAAAGACACGTTTTCTTTTAAGTTAAATGATTGTTTATCAGAGAATAAGACATTTTTTATCATTAAGGATTCGATGTACAATTATAATTAAAGGTTAAAGATCAGCTCGTTCATTTTTTAAGAATGAAGATTGATCATGCAATTTCCCATTTTTTATACGAGAAGACGAGGGCGAATTTCAAAAGAAATTTCAATTAGACAAATTAAAATAGAATATTCTTTTCTAAATGCTTTAAACTATATGAAACAAAGTTTCGACCTTATTGACTTGACAATGATATCGATAAAATTAGAGAAAGACCTTGTCCTCAATAAATGGCGGCTAAATGAATAAATGTGCGAAGTCAAATAAAAAAAGGGGAAAAAACTTCCTTCTTTAAATGACATAGGTAGAAAGATGTGTAAGATCAGAGAAATTAAGCAAGAGAAAGTAGAATAATAGAAAAATAAGTAACTTAAGTGTGTGAATCAATTCAATAACAAATAAAGCATGGAATATATTGTAGAAAAGCTTAATCAAATGCATAAATAATAAGATTGTCCACGAATTAAAGTCCGAAGTATTATTGGAGAATAAGATTTTGATTAATTTTGGATATGTGAGATGAGGAAGACAAATCAATAAATGTTCAATCCAAGAAATAATAGAAAATTTATTTGTTTAACACGAATTCTACTTTTATTCAAGAATAGTGTTATTTATCTCGATGATGTGACAGTTTATGTGAAATAATGAGATTGAGCATTTTAATTTTTCAGAGAGAGAGAGAGAGGAGGAGAGAGGTGTGAAAGATAGTGACGTTGGATCACGTGATAACCATGTTCTCTATCCAAAGATTTTTCAAGGTTACCTTAAATAAAATAAATGAAGTTTGGTAAATACACAATCATCGCGCCAACTGTCGATTCATATCATTCTCCCTTACATTTCCGTGAACTCTCCTAACTTCTCTCCGCGTTTCACTTTTGATCTTTTATCTTTTTATCCCTAATTTTACATGTAAGATTAATTTCTTGACGTACTTTTTCTTGTCAATAAAAGAAATTTCATATGGCTGATTATGTGAATAAACAAGAACTTTGAATCAGAAAAAATCATTATAATTATGGTTTTATTATTTCTGTGCATTCATTCTGCTGTGATGGCCAATATTTAAAGACGAAGATTTTGTCGAGTTTTGAAACTATTTTAATATGTCAATGGCGTCAGCACCACCACAAACGCCGCCGTCTGATTCAATGATTTGTGGGATTTTGTACAAGTGGGTTAACTATGGCAAAGGGTGGAGGCCACGGTGGTTTGTGTTGCAGGATGGGGTCCTCAGTTTCTTCAAAATTCACGGGCCTGATAAAATTGTGGTCAATCAAGAGACTGAGAAGGGATCGAGAGTAATTGGAGAAGAATCCATGAAGATGATGTTACGTAACCACAAGAATGACAGTAAGCATTCATCTTCCAAAACCTGGAAGGCCGTTGGTGAAATCCATTTAAAGGTTTCGTTTTTTAATTAAATTTTGAGTTTTTGCTGTACATTGCTAATTATGTGTTAGAAGGGACTAATTTGATCATTTGAACTGGACTTCTGTGGGTTATTAATCTGGGTTTTTTTTTTTTTTTTAAATAATTATGCCCATGCTGAAGATTCAAGAAAAGGATTTGGACGTTTATTTTGATCTTTCTGGCTTAACTTTTTTCATGTTTTGGGTGAAACAGTTTTAATCTATCAGCCATTTTGTTTTTATGTTTTGAATACACTTGACTAAAAAAATCGACTCATTTCATTTCGTTTTAGTTTAATTACTATTCCATTACCAATTGATCTGATCAATATGTAATGGAATATGGTTGTCCGATCCTTATGGGCTAATGGAAAAGTACGACTTGTAAATCCGGCATGGGGTGTGGAAGGTTTTGATCCTTTTGTTCTGGAAGGAATAGCTTCTCATCCGGATCATACTGCTTCTGCATTTATTAATTTTGGCAAATTTTTTGAAATTTAAATCAGATTGAAGACCAGTCTAATTTAAAACAGATATGATGCTTCAATTTTATGTATTTTTTGTGCATTTAGAAGTTTATTTAATGAAGTTGTTACATATATCATCTTCATGTTTTTGACTTTTGTTGCTTCTCTAGGTCTCATCTATTCGAGAAAGCCAATCGGATGGTAAGAGGTTTTCCATTTATACGGGAACGAAGAGATTGCAACTGAAGGCAGAATGCAGAGAGGACAGAATGGCATGGATAGAAGCATTGCAGGCTGTGAAGGACAAGTTCCCAAGAATTTCCAACAGCGAGTTAATGGCTCCAGTTGAAAATTTGGCTGTCTCAACTGAAAAGTTGAGGCAACGATTGTTAGAAGAAGGGTTGAGTAAGGTTGCTATTCAAGACTGTGAGCAGATCATGAAGGATGAGTTTACGTCTATGCAGAATCAATTGCTGCTGTTGAAGCAGAAGCAATGTCTCCTCATGGACAAGGTGCGACAGTTAGAGGTACATGTTGTGATTCGTAGATTAACTCTTGGATCCCAAAATTCTTCTTCGGTTTCTTCTCTAAATAATTCTGCTCGCCAAAGTACTATCAGCCTTCCCTAGATTTGTAGCTTAGTATCTGGCGGTCTGTGAGCTACTTCTTTCTCTTGTTCTTTGTACTGAGGTTGTAAACCTTTTAGTTAGTATTGCCCCACTCTTTTGTATAGATAGCTTAGTTTGAGATTGGTTCTTGAAGATTTTTGTACTCTGTTCGACAGATTTTTCCCCCTTCTTTCTTGTTCTATTGATCTAGATCATAGTGTTAGTTAGATTTACAACTGTGAGTCTGTGACCCTCATTTAAGAAATTTATTGGACGATAGCATCTGTATTTGGATTAAAGGAGTCCGTTAATAGCAACTAGTCGAATTCTGTGTCTGATGTTTGGTTTCATTTTCTTCGCGTGCTTTTCTTTATTGACATGCTTTTTAATGATGTCCAGTGGTACATTCTTCGGGAACGAACAGTGCAATCGAGTAACATGGTCTGTGAGTTAGAATGCCAGGTGAAATTGCCGAAAATCCATATGATAATACTTTTAACATGCTGCATTTTGCACACACCAAAAAGGAAAAATGGAATTTTTTGGTTTTCTGTTTCATCCTTGAGGATATTCTGTGGTCTAGGATAGGATTATGAAGGTGTTCGAAATTTTTTCATTTGAGACTAATTTCTAGTGAGCATTTAGCATGGATAGGTCGTGTTTGGAATCTTTAGGTCTTTTGGGTACAATCGTCGTGCTTGGTTAGTATTTTCCGGTGCAAGTAAAATACATTTTATATTTTTACTTATTATTTATTTATTGGCTTACTTAAATTAAAATAATTTTTAAATGTCAAAACATGTGCCAAAAACGTGTTCAACTGATTCAGCCGAAACAAGGTAAGCCATGGATGTTGCAGGTTAACAGTTTATTGGCTGTGATTTTTTAGGATTTTTAAACCTTAAAAAAATACAATATTTACCTATCCTATAACAGCATATACATGAACATATACTTACCATCTTGGATATGTTTGATTGGTCAAATATTTAAAAAAATGAAAGATTTTTTTAAAAAAATCAAAAATTTTCTTAATTTAATTATTGACCTTATTAAATATATTTTATACATATACAGAAATATATTTTTACCTTATTGGACTGGTTTCATTGGTCAACTAATTAAAAGAAGAAAATATTGTTTAACAAATTAAAACTTTCCTTAATATAATTAATGACTATATCAAACATATTTTATATTATTCTTATCGTACATAACTTCCATATTTTAGTTAAGACATGTTTATGCTTTAGATGGTCTTTACATAAGTAAAGAAAATCATTAAGGGACAAGTAGAGGCTTTGAGAAAAATCTATCTACGTCGACGAACCTGCAACATCAAGTTCTGAAATCGTCAAACCTTCTCCAGTGAGTTCTCATCGGCCGATGTTCTAGTGAAGTACCTCAAAGCAAAAACTATGTTCTTCAATTATAATTGACGAGAACACACTTGTGCGTAAATGATATAATCATACTCAAATATCAGGCTATTTGGCGTGATTTAAGATTGATGAATCTTAATTTAAGTGATGATTACAGTCGAATACAATAGTGAAATGGTGATAAAATCAAGATCGGAGGGTTTGATTCCACTTTTTCAACAAGTCAAAAGAAGAAAGAAAGCGAGGGAGTTGTCCTTCACTTGCTTTTGATTGTTTTTGTTAATTTTGCGAAATTACAAAATCGAAATTATTATATTTTTCATTCTTTGAAGTGTAAGCATCAAATTAAATGTCTATTTTATTAAAATTTGGCTAAATTTAGCATAGGAAGAAAGGAATAGTTTTCTGAGTAGCTCAATTAATGTGTGTCAATTTTATATTTTTTATTCTTAGTTATTCAATTTAAATGCCCCCAGACTAGATTGACGCCTAATTAAATATTAGCAGTCATTTAGATAATTAGTTTTGACTCTATGTTAATGAGATTTTTTACCCTCTCTTATTCGAATTGGAATTAGTTTTAAGTTTAAATTCTAATTCTTTTAATGAAGGGTAATCGGAATAAAACGTCCATATTGTTTGCTTGTTCTGAACAAATCGCCCTTATTATTTCAATTTTGACATTTGAACCTTCAGATCGTTCAAACCTTGCGCAAATCATCATTGTCGTCTAATTTTGTCAAGTTCTTTTATTAAATAGATGCATGCTTTTCATAATTTAATACCTTTCTATTTCTTATTTTTCTATCTCTACTTTATTATTCTGCCCCTATTTGTTTGTCATTCTTTAAAAATCTTTTTTTTTTCTAAAACTTATTTTCCTTCACACATTTTCACAATAAAAATATTTTGCACGTAAATCCAAATTTTTTTTCTACTTTTAAACAATGCATTCTTCAAAAATCATTATTCCAAAACTCATGACATCTTCAACGCTGCATCAAAATTTGAAATAAGTTTTGTACCGAATCTTACATCAAACTAAAAATCATCCCCAATTCATTACACAATAACTTACACAAAATAAACATTGATTAATTATTTTTGTATTCTTAACAATTTATTTATTTGAAATTTTAAGTATTTATTTATTTTACGACTACATAAATTACTAAATAAATAATTATGTTAAATTAGCGAAAATATTAAATTCATTAAAAAATTTTAAAGTCATAGTACAATTAATAAAAACACCACAAATTTAAAAAATTAAATCATATCATCAAAATTTAGTGCAATGTGTTTCGAATTTCAATAACATCATATTACGAAGTCGAAATAGTATTGCATTTAATTCTCGAAATTCGTATATTCATCTCACACGATCAATTTATGCGTTCGAAGTGCAATGTGAACCTATCTATCCATGATTTCATGTTAACTTTAAGTAATTGTGTTTGTTACTCTCCCAAATTCTTTGAGTATTCTTATTTTAATTAATATTTAACTATTATTGATTACATTATTAAAATTTATTGCAAATGATCAGAACAATAAAAATAATAATTTATTTTATTAAAGAATGTACAAAAAATATGGACTCAAATACCGTTAACCAATTGTTTTACAAAGTGAAGGTAAATGGCAAAATTGTACTTAACCATTTTGGTGCAAAATGGTGTTTTGGTATGCACATTGGAGATGACCTCATTTTTTTCAAAAAAAAAAAAAAAAAACTCTTTTAGTATGTTGTCTAAATTGTAATTCACAAAATATGTTGAAGATGTCCATGGAAGCTACTTCTGTTACGTCCAGCAGGGCGGGGTGGGTGAGGGTTGTTTGGTTGGTTGGGGTCCCTTGGGGGTGATGAATTTTTTTCTTTTTGTGACCTACTGACAAATTTAAAAATATAGTTTGAGACTTTAGCTGCAATATTCCCTTAATTCTTTTTGTTTATTTAAAGAGAGAGGTGATTATGGACGAATCCTATTTTCAAGAGGTTGAAGATGAGTGTTGCCAAAAGAATTAATTGGGGGCATCTCATCCGTTATTTGAAAGGTTGGGGTGAAATGTGCAATTTTCACTTCTAGAAAAATAATGAACTGTTAGCAGAAAATATTTTGGGTGTAAACGCTAAAGCCGGCAATTTCTTGGCTTTCTCTGAGCATTTCAACTTTTCGCTTACACGTCGGTCTCGGCTCTATTCTGTTGGTAAAATTCTCTTCCCTTTTACAATTTGTGTTTGTGTATCTGTTATGTTTCTTTCTATAATTCCCGGTCTCGCAGTTTCTTTTACAGGTTTTAAGATTTCCTATTCAAATTTGATCAACTATGCAGCTGACTCTTGAGTTGTGGTATTTTTTTTTTTCCTGTCTTCTAGTTTTTGATTTAAATAATTTTCTGCACAGCATATAGTAGTATCTGAGTAATTATGAGTCTTAGCCTTATGTAGGGAAATTATGGAAGGGAAAAAAATCTAGTCAATTAGGGCGTTCTCTTTATATTTCAGTTTTGTGTGTTTTGAATTCGAGTTTTGTGTTTTGAGTGTCCATTTTGATGGTTGAAAATGTGTTTTTTTTTCATTTTGAAAAATTATTTTAAAAATACCCAACACACGTTTTAAAATTTTTGAAATACTCAAAACAACAAATTTGTCATTTTGGGTTTTCTATGTAAATTTTTAACTTGTTTTCAAAAACGTATTTTCGAAAATGGAAAAGAGAACACGTTTTCACTATTTTGAAAAATCGAAAACAAAAAATGGCTAGAAAATTATAAAGAGAACATACTCTTAGCTTTTAATCGCCTATGACAAGCGTTCTTAACATTTTACAGCCCAGGTGCAATCACCTGGGAATCCGATTTTTTAATCCTTGGTTTCTTTTGCATTTTATTCATGAAATCTCACGCATGGAAGATAAGAAAACAAGTTTAAAAAAAAAAAAAAAAGTCGAACTTCAAGACATTTTTTTTTATTATGGGTTGAGGAAGTGAATAATTTTAATTGTAAATTATTATTGGAAGAAATATCTTACCATCTATTATAGGCGTAACTTTCATTATTTGGGAAGAAGGTATTATTTTGTTGATTACTTACTATCCTCAGTGGACCTCTTGATGCCACAGAGTGGCCAAAGCCAAGAAATCATTGTTCATTGCAGCGCTATAGGAATTATAACCTGAGAACATTCCAATGGGCATAGGTGGATAGTAATAACACGTCTAACAGGAATAAAATCAACCAGCTAAATCCAAATGTTTAATTTAAAATCTTCCTCTGAAATTCAAGTGGTTTTTGGTGAAGGTTTTCCTCACCAGTGGCTAGAAAATATGATATGTATTACCACTTTAAGATTGAACTCCCTTTGCATCAGTCAACTCTTAAAAAATGTCCCTAAGCTTCTTAGATAACTGATTGTTTATGAATTTGCCCATCAAAATTATATACAGGTCATATGTTGATTACACCACTGTAAATATAAGACTATTACTTGCGTAATCTGGTCAAAATTTTAAAAGGACCGACTTTCCTTGGTATTAGCCCTTGATAAGAACCCATGGGAAACCTTTCGTATATGAATATACCAATACATGATCAACCTTGGAAAATTGTGTTCGAAACGCCAGCATTGATCTACAGCTTCAACAGTAACCTGTACTTCACTGAGTATTCTCTATGTTTAGCGTATGACATCTAGCCAGTTATGTTTGAGAAGTCATAGACTGAACCTTATTGGTATATGTTAAAGTTTAGTCTTTGTAAAGATTAGCCACGGCGGTTGTACGTTGAATTGACTCGTCTAAGAAAAAATTAATGCTGTTTCTATTGTGTAAGTGTACTGATCTTCTAGAAGAATATAGGGTTACTGATAATGTCAATATTGTGGAATTTTGGAAATCTAACTGGCAGCCCTTTGATAATGGTTGTAGTTTGTTGAACTGAACTGTAATTAAGTTTCATGTCTCCATCTTCCTCCCTTTCTGATCAGTGGTATGATATTGTGCTTCTCAGCCATGTTTTTTCCATCATATGAATTACAATTTTACTAACATTAACTGTGAGATTAATTTTATGTTGTTGTTACGTTCGTTCGTGAGTTTTTCAAATATTGATAATAACAATGACACTCAGTGAAAGACCTCTGAAAAATTCTTATAAATGTTTACCATTTCAGTTGCCATAGTTTTCATTCGTTAACGCTTTCAAACATTTGTTAAGCAACTGAACAATGGGCTTCTAGAAAACAGATTTGTATTAACCTAATCAAAAGCCTTTCTGTTTCACTTCTGAACTTTCTTGTTGCACAATCTGATTATATTTGAAAAGTTCAAAGTGCAGATTATTTTGCCATAATCAATGTGTTAACTATTCACCCACCTCTACATGACCTCTCTAGCATTCTAGGACCCTAAAATGCGTGTCTTCCAATAAGAATTCAACTCTTATCAATCTAATTATTCTGCTTCATGGTTATGTATTTTCCCTGCCTTGCGACTTTTCGTTAAGTTCTTTAATTTGATTGATTGATTTCCCACCTGCTTGGATTTTTGTTCGTTGCTTCCCAATTTTCTGATTTTTACTTTCTAAAATTACAATTTAGTGGAGGACTGGAGCTTCTTTGTAATTCTGTAAAGATCCATAAGGTCAATGTCGACCCACAGGCTGAGGAAGAGAAGGCTGATCTCTTTTAATTTGTTTCATTTCAAGTAAAGACTTGATAGTTTTAGTTCTCACTTACATGTTTAACTGAACCGGTGCGAGTATTTTGTTTTATTTTACCAGTTAACGATGAAACACTTGCTCCCTTGGATTCACACCAATTTAATCAAGGAGAGGCCTGAAATGTTTATGAAAGGTGATTCCGTGTAAGTGGATTAATTTGCATTTGTTCATTTGAAGATGCCCGAGATATGAACACGGAAGTTTAACAATCCAATGATTCATTTTTCGAGCTAAAAGCTCTTCTATTATATTCATTTTGATGCTATTTTCCAATGTAATTCAAGCCTACTCCTGCATTTTCCATTCTTGCACCTATAGCTTCCTTATCTTTCTGCTTTCTACTGCTTACATCTTGGTTGGTCCCACCATGTCTCTCTAACAAATTAATATCAAGTTGTAGCATGCAAGAATTTGGCGTAGCTAGCATGTAATTTTTTTTTTTTTTTTCTGAATTGATTTGAACCTTTGACTGGAGTAATCATAATAATGTATGCAGTTTGATAATGAAATCCACGATGACCTATTAGCATATTAAAAATTTGATGAACGCCTAACTCCATTTCAAATGTTTTCAATGTAATCTTGTTATTTTATATTTTTTGCACCGACTTGAAAGAATTTTAAGACTTGTATTTGATCATGGAACATGTGGTTTCATAAACATAGTTGTTTGCATTGCAATGCCCTGCTCCCTTCTCCTCTGCACCAGGCCCCCGTCCATTGTGTTTATGTCTTCAAATGTTATTTTTCATTTTTTTATCGATGAAAAAGATGGCAATTTATGAAACCCGATGCCTGACCTCAGGCAAATGTGAGAGAGAGAGAGAGAGAGAGAGAGAGAGAGAGAGAGAGAGAGAGAGAGCACACATGGGGAACACTCCGACTACAGTGGGAGAAAACCCGGGATTAATGGGTTTGGCATTGTTCAAACAATCCACCGTAAGTATCATCACAAGGGGAACACTCTCCCACTAGAGTGGGAGGAAACTGGCATTTTTATGGGTTTGCTCCAGTGTGCGTATCAAAAGTAATACATCAATCTAAATTGGTAGCTTATCCAAATTGATTTTATTAGCATCAACATTTTTATTACAAGTGTGAGCTCATATTTCAAAATGAATAGAAGTGATGACATTTCCTCGAATCTTTTGTTTTGCATGCAGGAGGCCAGGAGTTCTAGTCCTTGTGAATGATTGCGACTGGGAACTAAGCGGACAGCTTGACACAGTGCTGGAAGAGAAGGACGTCGTCGTTTTCATTTCGACGTTGCACGGGGGATAGTTTCTATATATTCTATATGATTTCAATGATGATAAAATGTTCGAGAATAGGGATGATGTTGGTTGCATAATTGCTTATTATCAAGAACCAAACATGCTAGGATATTGTTGATGCTTGTTTTATTATTATTTTTAGATTGAGGAATTACTGGGGTAGTTTTGTGGTTTTATCGCCTGTTTGAGCCTCATTTTTTTTTGCAAAAAATGTATTTTTGAATAGTGATTTGATGGAGGATGTGTGGTTAAAAAATGAGAAGTTTTGGATTTATATGTAATATAATTTTATTGAAAAATGTGTGGTTGAAAATAAGAGAGATAAAATGTATTTTGAAAATAATGGGGACCAAACAAAACCTTATTAGTCTTTCATAATTTTAGATTTTTCTCTTAAATCAATTTTTCTTCTAGCACTGTGATTTTGATTGCACTGTATATCCACTTAGAGATTGTTCATAAGACAGTTATAAAATAGACTTTTGACTTTTCTCAATTTTTCTGCAATTGTAGTTATTCTTTGTGAATCAACAAGTCTTTCTTACCTCGTTGCCTAGTTTTTTTTTGGCGTTATTATGGATCCACAAAAAAATCGATATTTGTTTATTCAAGCTCGTTTATGTGTTCATCATTTCCATACATGCTACATTGCATGACTTTGCTTGTGGTTTGCTGATTTGATATGTTGAATTGAATAAGATCGGACATATCAACTGCAAGATATTTCTCATCTTTAATTCAATGCAATCCAGTTTAAAATACCAAATGATAGCACTGGGGGAAGATTTCTATGTAATCTTTTTCGTTTAAGATTGTCATTGCCTATAATGTTGTCCCAGTTTGTCATTGCCTAATTTGATTGAGTTTACTAGACATCCTTTGAATGATGATCACAACCTCATACCTTAAGAAGCGAAAAGGAAAGTAGATAATGAAATGGATGTAACCATTGGACCCTTTTTTGTTTATGATTTGCTAGAACTTGAATTACGTGACATAATGTGTAGTTCTATGAAATCTTTGTCCGTGTCCTAGTCTTTGGTTGCAATGAGAATTGCTACATGTCTATGTCAATACAACGCGGCAAAACCTTAATATGTCAAGCTGGTCATCCTTTTTTAAATTATAAAATTCAAATTCGACATGACCAATTGATTTGATCGAAAATTTTGAAACTCGTTTGATTGTGTACAAATTGTAGAATTAAACTCCTCAAACAGAGTCAATGACATGCCCAAAATCCGGGAGGGCATGTTGCGCCCCCCTATTGGAGGGGCGGATTTGGTCTGGATTTTGGCCTTGTTTTCATAGCAGGGTTACAAATTGTATATTTAAAATAGGAAAAACCTTGTTAGAGCAGAAATTGGACGGGTACGTGTTGACCTGTTGTCCTTTTTCTTTGTGTGTGTGTGTGTGTGTGTGTGTGTGTGTGAGAGAGAGAGAGAGAGAATGTTATGTTATGATTACA
>CAIGRB010050278.1:1081-11524 GCA_903798255.1 Fraxinus quadrangulata | reverse complement strand
ACTCGTATGGAGTTTTGTCAACCGATTTAGATGGGCACAATTTAGTGTGTAGCACGCGGCAATTAGTGCATGACCCCAAAATGATTTAGAAAGGTTTGCATGGCTCATCATTGATCGCACCACATCTAATAAAGTGCGGTTCATCCGTTCAGATAGACCATTATGTTGCCGTGTATGTGATAAAGTCCACTATGAGAGAATTTCATTCTCTTTTAGATAATCTAAAATTCTCCATTTTAGATATGCTTCACCTCAATCAAATCTTAGTGTGAGAATATATTCACATATTTGTTTCTTTATTTCTAGTTTGAATTTCTTAAACATTTCAAAAGTTTTATACTTAAATTTAATCAAATATACATGACTATTTCTTGGATGTATGAGTGTTGGGTGAGAGGGGAGATGCTATTACCTATCAATGGAAAAACCTCTTTGTGTGTAGGAGACATTTTGAGAAGCGCGGTTACACTCATTCATTCTACAAGTTTGGTTAGTGCCGGTTCATAATTTCAAAGATATTTTGTGAAAACTTCGCTAACTTCATCACGAACCTTGTTAGAATTTTGACCGAGCAACTGAAGCTCTCAGACTTTTCACATTTGATTTACCAACAAAATTGGTCCCTTCCATTCTTTTGGCCTTCTTTTTACTTCTTCTTCTTTACTTCATTCGTTTCGGGTTTAGCTGTTTAGGGTTCTTTTCAATTTTAATCTTGGAGTCCACACGTGCAATTGATTATTGCTACCATGCAAAAGAAGGGGAAAAAAAAAAGCTCGAGATAGGCAGACCTTCTTGATCATTTGGACGGAAACTGTCAAACTGAGTCTTTGGAGAGTACAAAATTGTTATTTTTCAACTAAGTGTGTAACCTTTCGGACGGGTCTTCTGATACGTCGTTATTTTCTTTATCATAGTAAGATTGTTACTCGAAAGGCCGACGAGGACCTGAGTAATGTAATAGTGCTACTAATGTTCTTTGAAAACAGTCTAAATGTTTTCATGGAACTAGCCTTCAAGTCCAGTGTTCTTTGATGTTATCTGAGTCGAAGTCAGTCTGTAAATCTATAAATTTTCTTAGAAGTATCAGAATATCTAAAATCATTATTCTATCTGCTTCTACTTCTGTTTCTCTGCTACACATGGACAAAATCTCTCATCAGCCAAGAAAAGTTAAATCCAATTATTATGAAAAATATTATTTGTATAAATAAAATAATCATTTAAATATCATGGATATTGTTGACCTCATTTTTTGCACTAATAGAATCCTCGCCACCTCTTCTTTATGCAAGCATCACATGTACATTGGAACACTTCATTAAGAGGCAAAGACTATTGGTCGAGAAAAAGATTTAACGATCGTTTGCACTCCAACGGTCAAATCAATGATAGGATCTATGCCTAGACCCAAAAATAGATTACTTGATTAAATAGGTCCAATCCATTTAAATAGTTAATATCGAGTCGGTCAATGTGGGCCTCTGTCACGCACATGCCTCATAATTTATAGGTGTAACAAATATAAAGTTCAAAATGGAACAGTAAAAGGAGAAGAATATGATCCAAGTATAACATTTGCCTTCTATTTTATAAATTCAATAATATATGCGGCGGCAAACCAAAATGTAGTGTAGCAAGAGAACGTTCGATATTTGATGGCAAGACACTAATGTCTCAGAATCCCACATTGGAGAAGAAGAAAAGGGGGATGTTGAGGAATATTACAAAACAAGACCAAGTGGGATTGTTCTAAGCACTTACCTGGACGGGGTCAATGGGTGATCAAGAAGGCACATGGCCTAGGTTGGTGACTTCCATTGCACTTTGGAGGGGCACCTGCCTAAGGTCGGTCCAAGTGGTCGAGCCTACGTCATAATTTGTGCTAGTGGGGGCTTGTGTTTGCGTGGCCCCTGCCCAACTCTTTAGTCTAAGCTGTTCTATAATTTGGGTATTAATGGTGAGCTTGTAGATAACTTTCCTGCCAATTGACTAATGTCATTCTCAAGTGGTTTGAGTCTACGTGCTAGTGAGGGCCTGCTATGTTAAATTTTCCTTTTTATAGTTAAGGTCAATGGGGGCTAGGGGTTGATAGAAGATGAGATTATACAAGCAAGATAAGCCTCCCACGAGTAATGTGAGATCAGCAGCAGTGGGCTCAAGATTCTCCACAAAACAACAATGTATTAAATTCACAAGCAAAATCAACTACTTCCCTTGATAGAAAGATAACTGTTATAATTGACAATTAATATGTACTGCAATTTTGTAGCAGAATCATGTTTTCATCAATCTTAAACAATTAGCCTCCAACGTATTGGTACTCAACATCAATCATCAGGAAAACCTAGAAACCTGTTAATGAACTTAGCAACGGGGGTTGCATCACCCGGTTGATACACTATAAGAGATTCTGGATCTATTTCTGAGATTGTCTGATAGAGCGTTTGAGGACGAGCACAAAACAAATGCTTTCTCTCTGCTAGTTCTTCTGCCAACTCACTTTGATGATTATCCATCAAATCCTCATTAACTACCACAATTAGAGGTTTTTTGAGCCGCAATGACTCAAATATGCTCCCTGAACCTGCAAAGCCAGATAAAATCGGATTGAGACATCCAACAAAATGTCTTACTAAACATTTGAAGAAAAACTGGTTACATGGACCAAAAAATGGTCACAACATCTATGGAAAACATCGGAGATCAGCAGACCCTGCAATAGCTTTTGACGCTGAAATAGATGGACAGAAAGTAAACCTAAATAAATATATCAAACAGTCACCAGGATCGAGACATCATCCCAATTTGATTTTTAAACATGAAAAGAAAACAGTCATCAACCTATTACTTTTTGTCGAAAGTATACAACAAAGGATGGTGTTTTTTTATCACAAATATTATTGCACCAAAAAGTTCAACCACCTAAGTGATAGAGGACTAGGAGCATGTTTGGAAAGTGATTATAATTTAATCATTTCTGATCAAATGTATTTTTCATCTACACATTTCATAGGACTCACAACTACTACCACTAATTTTCCTCACATTTCATAGGACCTAGAATTTATAATCACATAAATTTTAATTTAATCACTTAACAGTTGCCAAACATGATCTAAAATTGATTTGGGTTTTTTTATACATTTTCCCTGGTGGTCTTCATTTATAATAGTTAAGAATTAAGATAGCACTGCCTCCTATAAAGTAGCAAATATACTGTATACAGAGGGAAAAAAAGAAGGAAGGAAATAACCTTAACCAAATTGCTTTATGCTTTCCTCCAGCTAATGTCTAATATATGAATAGCTTAGTACATTTTCCTAATCATGCACAAATAGATTCTCTCTGACTCAGTTGGGAATAGACATTCAATATATGCAGTGTTTATTGGAAACTGGAAAGGTGAAGTAACTTACTAATGGAGGGAAAGGTGCAAGAAAAAGCAAATGGAGAAAATACGGGGGAAGTACAGATGATTGAATTACATAAAATAGACGAGAAAGGAGAGTTACCTGCATGACTGATAACAAGAGACGCGGATTTCAGGTAATCAGCTATGCTTGAGGAAAATGTAAAATAGTCTACGTCCACGGATCCATCTTCTCCGGCAGACTGAAAATCATAAGAATTCTTTAATGACATTATGCTAAGCATCAATGTTCTGAAATAAAAGTAGGTGAAGCAAACATGCTCCTAATCTTCTAATCTAGCAATTTTTTCCTCAACATTACATCTTCTAACAGATGACACATCCTAAATATTTAATGGATGAGCTAACAACACTAAAGCCCTGTGTGGTTTCCATTTTCTCAAAATTCATTTCCCCCAAATGCATCTTCAACTATACATTTTATGAGACCCACAACTTTTCAACCACACATTTCATCACCTTTTATTAAAATCTATTAAAAACCTGATTTTTAACAAAACCAAATAGGGGCTAAATGTATTGAGATATGGAGAACTTGTAAATGTATTGCTTGGATCTGCAGAGCGACTGGCCATGAGTTTGACTTCATGTGATGCTGCTTGGGAGATTTTAAACATTTCGGTATATATTACTCTGGTAGTGGATGAGAATAACAATTATATATGAGATGGGAAAAAGTCGGCTTCCTATGCTTCATGAGAAAGGCAACTTGTAGAAAAGAGGTAAATTCTATTATCAACGTGGTGGCCAGATTCCCATCTTCAACCAAGTCTTGTTATTTACACTCATAACTTATTCTTTGTCTATTAAGAAACCATGCAGCTAGAGGTAAGAGGAACCAATAGATGCTAAATGTCAACTCATTTAATTTACATGAAGAAGAGAGTGGTGATTTGACTGACAAACAAGCATGGTAAAGGCCGTACTATAACTTGCATGCAAAAGCTGAAACATAAAAAAGTATCCACTTCATGAAACAATCTCTTGCATAGAGAACTATTTTCCAGCATATTGAATCACAGAAGTTGGAAATTGATTGTGCATTTGAAACTATTAACTTGGTGACACATTTTAAAATCTTTTAGTTAAAGAACAGACAAAAGGGTTGATATGATAACCAGTTAAGACTATGAATGGTATCTGGGAGTCATACTTTGCGGTTATTTTAGAAGTGGAAGAATGGACACGACCACCTGCATATCACTGAAATGTAACCTCATATTGAAATTTGCATTTTAACTCACCACATGTTCCTTGCTGCTACTTATTCATAAATACCAAGAAATCATTAATTTTATTTCTATAAAATTATACTTGGAAGTCCTAAATTAAGTGGACAGTACTCAAAAGTCCTATATATCTTTGTTGTCTATAGACAATTTCGAGAGCTATTTTTGGAGCTGGAATAAAGCCCATATGTTGCTTTTTTCTCCATCCAAGTAGATCAGGATGGGGAATTTGTTGCATTTAAAATCAGAATAGATACCTAATACTCGACACCATTCTTCTGCATGTCAACAAGTTAATTAACACCAAGTAAAAAAACAAGTATAAATTACCTTCGTGGGGATGTAGGTTCCACGTCCCATTTGAATGAGAAGGTGGGTATAGCCCTTCCTAAACAACGTTTCTTTAACTTCTTGAGTGTCTACTGCTCTGACCAGAGAATCAAAACATGTTGTTCCAACTGTCACGAAAACCAATCTCTTGGAGTTCATGCTATGGTCCGCCTCACTCATTATATTGTTTAGATTCGCTCCACCTTAATCACTTCAATACATAGAATTGTTGATAAACATCACATATTTGAAATTCTTGTTCTGAACGCAACAAATGCAAAAGAAAGATGCACTTTTCAAGACAAGGGCCCTGAATAGGAAAATCAATGACACTGTTAGCTTATAGTCTACTGATAAATCAGTAAACTCTCTATTTTCATGTTTTTGGCTATGCAGAAAAATAGACTCAAATTATTCGTTGAACAAATCATGCTCACAGAAAAAAAGTAGAGAACATATAATGAAGAATAGAAAAAATGGAGAAGAGAAATGGACAGAAAGAAAATAGATGAAGGCTGAATTGAAGCACAGGCAAGACTTGCAGCAACTGCACTGCAAGAAGAATGAAAAATGGAGAGTTTTTCACAAATAACATTTTTTTTTATCAGGGCTTTTTGTTATCATATTAGTTATTGAGCGTGGATTGGCTTGAAAGAAAAAGATTAATTTGATCGTGCTCATTTCTGACCAATGCCCCCCTGTGCAGTTCTATCTCCAAAGGTTTATTCTTGGCATTAAATTTCTCAACCTTTAGTTAACATTAACATGTACATGATCCTTACACTTCCCTTCCAAATTTGGTTACCCTTAAATTTAAATATATAAATTGAATAGATAAAAGGGAAAAATAAATAAATTAAACATCCCTACAGCGGCCCAATCCCTCCACCCCTGCAGTCCCCTCCTCCCCAACCCCACCCAGTTCAAAGCCATTTTCAATACTAAATTAAATTATGGGATTCGTGCAGGAAAAAAATTTCTTAACGATAGAGTTAATTATCTAAATAATATCTAGTAACAAAAAAGAGAGGCACAGTTCAATTATGAGCATGTTTGGCTAAGTTTGAATGCTAGGCAAGGCCATACTGTAAAGAAAAGGCTGAAACTTCTTTTAAAATTTAAGCATGATGTCGAGGAACAAGCATGATCCAAAACTAGGGAAATCTCAAAGAACATTGGAAATAAAATCTGCTACCAATTTATCCCATTGTTATAAAGCAGATATTATTTGACCACTATTGATTAAGTTATTAAGATGGGAAACTGAAAGGTAATGGACGAAATTGGATCTGGGTTATCACACAATCATGAAAGAAAAAAGAAAAGAAAGAAATCTAATTGTTGTTAATTATTGATTAGACTGGATAAAGGAACAAAAAGAAGAACGATCAAACCTGGTGGAAATGGAGCTGCCTTCACACAGGAGAATCAGATCTAAGACGGAGAAATATATATTCAGTATTAAACCTGATTTAACATTGTAACTTGAAAGAGGCTTTGCAGATAGAAGTTCCACAGTAGAATTGGGGCAGTTTGAAATTAATTAGAAGATACGATGCACAAGAATTGACAGATTTCATAGCCAAACTTACGAACTCTCCCAACATTAAAAATGAATCCGAGCAAGAAGAAACCTGAAAGTTGTTTGTTGATTAGTCATTGGTGCTAGAGTTAGAGGATAATCTTGACGAGCCCAAAAGGACACAAGTTAAATTGTGCACTTCGGTTCACATTCTAAGCAAAAAACCAATGTGGCAGACTATGAGACCCTGGTAGCCATTTGGACTGGCTGGGACGTGGTCTAAAATCCTGAAAATTTCCTAAAGTTGTGCAAAAAATTGTAAACCAAAACCGTACATATTCTTTCATTTAATTTCAACCTCAAAGACATTACTTGGCTTAAAAATCAATAATAATTTCTTAAAATTGTGCTTCCTAATATATGCAAAATTGTATTAATGGGAAGTGATGTCACATTCCCACCCTACCCTTCAAAAAAAAAAAAAAAAATTAATCTATTTGTACGCATATTCTTTATACTCTGGGTTACACTCCCTTGTGTGTGGAAAAATTTGCCTTGCATTGAAAAATGTATTGTTAAAATAAATACACCAAAATATGTCAACTATCAAGGTGTAAACCAATATGTCAAACATTTGTATACATGTAACATGATCCAAAAATTAAGGTATGCTAAAACAATTACGCTATACGTACATCCTCATTTATATTTTCTTTTACACTTTGTCATATAATAACACATTATTGAACAGTTTAAATTTTACACAATTTTTTTACCAAATCAACAATTACCAATACTGACAATGTTAACAATCATGTCAAAGGAAAGACCGTACAAGTGGCATTTTCCATGCTAAAATATGAGTTTTAAGTTTCGAATCCTTTTATGCTCAATTAGTGCTATTTGTGTAAATTTACCATTCCGATTTGATCTATTATGTGGATCCGGCCCTTCATCTTACTTCCCGCTCTCTTCACTTTCGCTTCTTTTGGCGCTTGAAATTCGAAATTGCCCTACTTATAGAAAATTGATTATGTACATGCTATTTACTCGCACTTTCTAGAGAGAGATAGTCATATAGGGGACTGGGAAAATGCTGGGGAGAGTGAGGCCGTCATCAATCAGTTCCTTGGGTCTGTTGGAGTTAGAAAGACGCAATTTAAAGATCATAAACGATGATTCTCTTTCGATATACGGTAAGTAAGTTTTTTCTTTTTTCTTTTTTTCCTTTGATTTGTTGGATAGGAACTGGCCATTGTCAATACTAATGCATTTCTGATCTTTTCTTTTGGTGAAATGTCGCTTTTATTCCTTTCTGAATTAATATCGTTCTAAAGCAGGAGTTTACTCCACTAAAATTGGGAATTTTTTGTTTGGATGTTTGAAAGGGTATCAGTAATTTACAGGGATTGGTAAGTCAGTTGAGTTCGATGACGGATTTTTAATCAAAATTGAGCGTGATTCTCATTTTTTTTGGTGGGAAAGGGAACAAGGAACTAAAAGCCTTTCTGTTCTCTACCTGTTATAAAGAAGATATTATTTGACCACTATTGATTAAGTTATTGAGATGGGAAACTGAAGGGTAATGGACGAAATTGGATCTGGGTTATCACACAATCATGAAAGAAATCTAATTGTTGTTGTTAATTATTGATTAGACTGGATAAAGTAACGAAAAGAAGAACGATCAAACCTGGTGGAAATGGAGCCGCCTTCACACCGGAGAATCAGATCTAAGACGGAGAAATATATATTCAGTATTAAACCTGATTTAACATTGTAACTTGAAAGAGGCTTTGCAGATAGAAGTCCCACAGTAGAATTGGGGCAGTTTGAAATTAATTAGAAGATACGATTTGCAATCAACAGATTTCATAGCCAAACTTGCGAACTCTCCCAACATTAAAACCAATGTGGCAGACTATGAGACCCTGCTAGTTGGACTCCAGTTAGCTAAGAAAATGCAAGCTCAAAGGATCGAAGTAAAAAGTGATTCTCAGCTAGTCGTTAATCAAGTCAATGGGCATTTTCCTGTCAAAGACAAAACAATGACAGCTTATTTGACTGAGGTTATAAACTTGATACAAAGCTTTGACAAATTTGAACTCTCACAAGTTCCAAGAGAGAATGGGTATGCTGAAGCTCTATCCAAACTGGTTAGCACAAAGGAAACCCATCTATTAGATCGAAAAGATAACGGAGATAGCATTTCTCTCAGGAATGCGATTTTCCTACAAATAAAGAAGCAATTAGAATTACTTGTATTCGGGGTTGGATCTGAAGCATCTTCGTAACGAGACACAAGAAGGAGGTGGGCTTGCGGATGCCATAACCGGCCGGAACATATTCCCACTTCGTATTACCAGAACTGAAATGGAATTTGAGAACAGATTTTCAAAAGTAGTCCTCCGATTAGGGGTTTACAATGGCGATAAAACCTTAATCACTGCAAACTAATCGTTATGGTTGGCTTTTGATGATTAACTAAAAATAAGTCGAGAATTTTCTCAATTTCTTATCGATTATTCAATATTACATGGATATAGGTACTCACTCCGTCATATTTATATAGGAAACATGGACAAAAACACATTTAATCACCATTATTTACTACTAGTTGTTTGATAATTAAATAAGTATAAAGTAGGAAATTTTTTTACAAAAATTGTTTTTTCAATAATATTAAATAAAATTTTTTAATCTGTATGAAAAAGCAAAATCAATCTTTTTATAAATGGGATTGAAGGAGTATTACTTTTTGGAATCAATGTGTTTTGAGTGTGTCCATTTTGTTGTGTAATTACGTGACGTTAGTTTGTGTAGATCATTAATAACCCAGTAAATGTCAAAAAGGCTAAGCGCATGTTTAGAGGGTAAATGATGAAGATGAATATGGACGTATATTCATACAAATATGTATGTAGAATTAGTTAAACCCATGTTTGACAACCGTTAATTGATTAAAATTATATTTTTGTTGATATATAAAAAGTGTGATCTAAATTAAATAGTTCAAGAAATGAAGCTCAATTGGGAAAATTCAGGATAAAGACTGCAATAGGACCATTGATGAATGTAGTGGAGGCCCAAGAACAAAGTAACATCATCGCCCAAAATATTGAGCAAACTCATCACACAACACGATTCAAGGATCCTAGTTGTGGGCGGTTGAACGACAAGAGTAATGACAACAGTTAGAGACAACCCGCGTGAAACAATTTTGAATGGTGATTTTTTGGAAGATGTGTAGTTAAAAACTAAGGATACGTACAAAATATTTTATTATATGAATGTGATTGAAAATAAATATGTGGAATAAAATGTTTTGAAGTAATGGATGTTAAAAGGGGCTTAATAACTCTGTTAATTTTATCCTTTTTCAATTATTTACTCATGAATGTCTTTTACTATTTTATCGGAGGTGGGGGCTTTAATTGCAATTTAATTTTTTAGGAATTATGTTTATGTTGAATTTGAATACTGCAGTTGCGAGTGGAGCTTTTATAATAGGCGCAATAGGAGTTTTTTCATACTTGATTATTGTGATGTGAACTTTAAATTAATTCTTTGATAGCTTAAATAAAAAAGTGCTTTTTATTATTATTGTACATACTTGATAATTATTTTTTTATTATACTCTTGTTTGAACCCCATTTTTGTAACTTAATGTATTTTGAATTTTTTTTTTTTTTTTTTTTTTTTTTTTTTTTTTTTTTTTTTTTTTTTTTTTTGAGAATGTACAGTTTAAAAATAGGGAAAAATTTTCGATTTACGTATAAATTATTTTATAGAAAAGAATATGGTCGAAAATGAGTTTTTAAGAATATGGAGCCAAGCATAGGCTATATAAAATCTATGTAATTAAATTCTCGCGCCACAATTTTTTATATTATAAATTGTATTATTAAAAATTTAACTATTTAATACGTTAA
>CAIGRB010050259.1:0-12181 GCA_903798255.1 Fraxinus quadrangulata | reverse complement strand
AAGAGTTTGAGGACCACGTTTCTGTGATTAAATCGAAAATTAGATTTTGAGTGCTTATTTGTGAAAGAAATGATAAGAAGGGCTGGGTCAATGTGCCAAAGCCATGTATTTACTATATATTTATAGGTGGTAAAGTATTTACAGATTTGCATACATTCCATATATACATTCTTTGATATAGCAGCTTTACAGTAAAGACTTCCTAAAGATAATCCTATTGCTATGTTGGACTTATGGCATAATTGGTGTTTTCATCATTACTAATATCAATCTGCATTGCTGGTATTTTTATGAGAATTGGCAACATAAATGGAACGTTGCTGAGGTTGCTGTCTAACATCCCCCCGCAAGCGAATAGGGAGGTCACAAACCATAAGCTTGTCTTTCAACATTTGAAACCGGGAGGATGTGAGTCCTTTAGTGAAAATGTCACCTACTTGATCCACTAAAGAGATGTACTGAATGCAAACGTCACCATTTACCACCTTTTCTCTGATGAAATGGAAATCCACCTTAATATGTTTTGTACGAGCATGATAAACGGGATTGGCAGCGAGTTCAATGGCACTTTGATTATCACACCAAATGGTTGGAGGTGAAGTAAGTGGAATGTTCAAGTCTTTTAGTAACATGCGAATCCAATAAGGTTCAGCGGTCACCATTGCAAGAGCTCGATAATCAGTTTCTGTACTTGATCGAGCAACAACACTCTGCTTCTTGCCACACCATGATATTAAGCAAAGGCCAAAGAAAATGCCATAGCCGGTAGTAGACCTTCTATCAGTTGGGTCGTCAACCCAATCCGAATCACAGTATGCATTTAGAGTTAGAGGACCCTTGCTGAAGTACAAACCACGTTCAACAGTGCCTTTGAGGTAACACAAGACTCATTTAGCGGACTTCCAATGGATTTGAGTTGGGGAATGAAGATGTTGGCAGAGTTGGTTGATTGAATATGCAATTTCAGGGCGAGTAAGAGTACAATACTGAAGTGCCCCGACTATTTGCCTATAAGCTGTAGCATCTTCAACTGTTTCATCAGTGTCAGAAGATAATTTTTCACCATATACATAGGGTGCAGGGTATGGTTTGGCCCCAATCATTCTTGAGCGAAACAAAATATCCAGGATATACTTGCTTTGACGTAAATGAAGACCATGACAGTCCCGAGAAGCTTCAATTCCAAGAAAATACCCAAGCTCACCTAGAGTTTTGAGTGCAAAATCTCGTTGAAGTTGCGTAGTTATAGTTTGAATGAATTGAGAACAGGAGCCAGTAACCAATAAGTCATCAACATAGATTAATATAAAAACATGTATATGCCCATGGTGATAAGTAAACAAAGAGTTGTCAACTGAAGAGCCTTGAAAACCAAGATCAAGTAGGCTATTAGAAAGTTTGAGGAACCAAGCCCTTGGGGCTTGCTTGAGTCCATAAAGCGCCTTTTTAAGGCGACAGACATGATGAGGTACAGTAGGGTCAAGAAATCCATATGGTTGCTCAATAAAAACTTTTTCTTCAAGATTTCCATGAAGGAAAGCATTGGAAACATCATACAGTAAAATGGGACATCCAAAAGAAACAGAGAGACAAGGATCCACACTTACAGTTGCTGGTTTTATTACCGGACTGAAAGTTTCGGTAAAATCGACACCATCTATCTGTTGAAAACCTTTAGCAACTAGTCTCGCCGTGTAACGATCAACACTTCCATCCGCCTTTTGCTTAATTTCGTAAACCCATTTGGTACTGATGACGTTGTGATCAACAGGACGAGGGACAATATCCCAAGTATCATTGGCTATTAATGCATCATATTACTGTTGCATACTACCTGTCACTCTTGAGATAAAGCAGCTTGGGAAAAAGTAGTAGGTTCAACAATATTAAGCACGCTATGATATGCACGTACAGGATGATTAGATGAGTAGAACATATGAAACTCAGGGAATTGCTTGGGTCGAATAGAACCAGTTCGGGATCAGGTCACCATTTAGTGTTGACTGGGTATAGGAGGAGGTTCAGTTTCTGACTCAATAGGGGCCAGAAGAGTCTCGGTTGTTGGAGAAGGACTCAAGTCAGGTATGTGTTCGGTGTGGTCAGAAGAAGAAGAAGTAGGTATTGGTAATTCTTCTTCATGTGGTTGGTGCGACAATATATCGAGTTGAGAGTAAAAGGGTGTAAGATCAGATGAAGTACCTGGCATAGAGGCGTTTGATGTAGTAGAGCAGGTAGAGAAGGTCCATCCTTTTGCTGGAAAGTTTTGTTCATCGAAGGCTACATTGCGAGATATGTACACTTTATGAGAGACTGGGTCTAAGCATCGATAGCCTCGATGGTGAGAAAAGTATTCAAGAAAAATACATTGTTTACTCCTAAAAGCTAGTTTGTGAGTTGTGTAGGGTCTCAATAAAGGATAACAGGCACATCCGAAAGCTCTCATGAAAGAATAATCTGGGTTTTTCTCAAAAAATTTTGCATATGGAGATACATTTTCCAAAACAGGTGTGGGTACTCGGTTAATGAGGTAAATGGCTGTCATGAAGGCATCAACCCAAAATTTTGTAGGTAGATGTGATTGACCTAAAAGTGAGAGTCCAACTTCCATAGTGTTCCAATGTTTTCGTTCAGCCAAACCATTTTGTTGAGAGGTATATGGACATGATAGGCGTTGATGGATACCATTTTTGTGAAGAAAAGATTGGAATTGGTTTAGAGATATTCACCTCCATTATCACATTGAAATTCTTTAATTGTTGTAGAGAAACGGTTTTCAACAAAGGCCGTAAATTGCATAAAGCATGAGAACACTTCAGATTTATTTTTAAGTGGGTAAAACCATGTAAATCTAGAGTAATCGTCTATGAAGATAACATAATAACGATGACCATCAGAAGATGATGTAGGAGAGACCCAAACATCAGAATGAATAAGTTCGAGTTTTGATAAGGTGACACGGGAAGACTCGGCAAAAGGTAATTTTTTTGCCTTTCCCAATAAACAAGGTTCACGGACAGACTCAATATTAAAAGATCTAGACATTGGTAATTTAAAATTCTTGACTACATTTTTGGTGACTTGGAAGGATGGATGACCCAATCTCTCATGCCAACCATTAAGTGTAGTTCGAATGCCTAAGAGGGTAGCATGAGACCGAAATTTATTGATAGATTTTCGATCAACTTAAATAGGTTAGAGACCTCCTTCACTCCGCCCTGCTAGCAACGTTCGTCCCGTGCGGTTGTCCTTAACAAGAAATTGAGAATCGGTTAAAATACAGTAGCAATCATTATCTAACCAAAGCTTATTTATTGACAAAAGGTTTACTGATGCTTGTGGACAATGAAGGACATTTTTAAGTGTAAAGGTGAAGAAGTTTCCTGCAACGTGAATTTACCAGTATGCTTAATTTGTAAACAATTACCATCACCCACAGCTACTTTATCATCTCCACGATACGGCTCAGTCAAGTGAAGGTTTGAGAGATCTGTTGTGATATGTTGATTAGCGCCACTATCTACATACCATGTGTTGTCCTCAAGAACAGAATCGTAATGAGCAGCCATAGCTGCTAGTTGTTGAGGAGGATGACGTCCTTGGTAATTGTAGTCATAGCGGTGAAAACAGTCTAGTGCCATGACTCTTTTTCTTACAAATTTGACAAGCATAAGGGTCAAAGTCGGCCACATTTGCCCAAGCAGGAATTTCATTTGGAATAGGATTGGCAGCTTGAGGAGGCTTCTTTGCTAGAGTAGGAGCCACGTTAGGATGAGCTTGCTGCCAATTCCTGTTATTTTTCTTTGGGTTCTTTCCTCCTCCAAACTTTTTTGCCATCATAGCGAAGTTGTTGTGATCATTGTGCAAATTTCTCTGCTAATTTTCAAGCAAGGCTTCAAAAGCAATTAATTCAGAGTGGAAATCAGATAATGAAATGGACTTCTCACGTTGTCCAAAATAGACATTGGATATAAAAGGAGTGTATGATGAGTTGAGTCCTCCCAGAATATGAGAGATTAAGTCCTCGTCAGTCAACGATTTTCCCACAGCAGCTAATTGGTCTTCAAGGACCTTTGCACCTTCAACAAACTCAGAACAACTTTTGCCTCCTTGCTGTAGATTTTGTAGTTGACGTTTGAGTTGATTCACATTCGAGGATAAGAAAGAAGCAAAACGATTTGCCACAGCAAGCCATCCTAGCCGAGCAGATTTGAGACCATAGACTAAGGACAGTATCTTCTCCGAGATTGTGGACTTCATCCATACTAGAACGAATCAATTTTTTTATTCCATGTGATAAAATCCGGATTAGAAACAGGAGCAGCAGTCCCTACAACAGTTAGGAACTCTTCTGGGCATGGTTCAGTACCATCCACAAAGCCCAAAAACCATGGATATCAAGCGCTCCTTCGATTTAGGAAGACCAGTTTAAATAAGACGATGGTCCGTCAAGTCTCACCAAGATAAACTGAACAAGATTGTTGGGTGGAATGAAGGTGGCAGCGAAAGACATTATTGCAGGTAGGATTAGACGTTAGCCAAATATGGCTCTGATACCATGAAAGAAATGATAAGAAGGGCTTGGTCAATGTGCCAAAGCCATGTATTTACAATATATTTATACGTAAAGTTTTTACAGATTTGCATGCATTCCATATATACATTCTTTGATATAGCAGCTTTACAGTAAAGACTTCCTAAAGATAACCTATTGCTATGCTGGACATATAGCAAAATTGGTGCTTTCATCATTACTTATATCAATCTGCATTGCTGGTATTTTTATGAGAATTGGCAGCAGAAATGGTAGGTTGCTGAGGTTACTATCTAACAATTTGAAGCACAAGTGTAGAGAGAGTGGGCTTTTTATGAATGAAATTTTGTGCAATGTGACTTGTGATCCTTTCTCGGTATTCATGAAATCAACGGACTTGTGATCATCATGTTGTTTATTCCCTATTCTGTTGCATCAAGACAGCATTTGTGTATCTATATTGCCTCAAATATCAAGCCACCAAATAATTTTAAACTCTGCCACCGTCGAGAATCTAGAAAGCACATGAAGTTTTTCCTTAATATTTATGCAATATTATTAAATGAATCTTTGCCACTCTCTCTCTCTCTCTCTCTCTCTCTCTCTCTCTCTCTCTCTCTCTCTCTCTCTCTCTCTCTGTTATTATTATTTTGCTGTACGTGTGTTTGGTAAGCATTGCGCGAGAGAGCATTGGTCAACATAACACGAAATACTTAATTCTTCCTTAAAACCGTTTAATGTAATGCATTCTATTCTACAAATAATGATATGGCTCGAAAGCCATGATTCTTTAATTGTTTCATATCAATATCAAACCCTGTATTATTACATAACATTTCGCTGGAAAATCTTCACTTGTTTCTTTGCAGCAACTCTTTGTTCTTCTCATTACACACGTATATCAAAGAAGGGACAAGGAAAGCAAATGAGAGGGAGCTAGAAAATTTATTTCCATTTTATTTAGAAATCCTTAATTTTGAAAAGATCCCTTTTCTTCGTTTTTTCACATTTTCTTCTGAAACGAACTCTGTCTCTGCATTTGTAGTAGGTCGAAACTCGATTCCTTTAACAACGATTATAACAATCGAGTCCACGGATAATTGAAAGAGCCGTGCCTCCACCGGGCCATCAGATCCTAGATCATTATAAAACATTCCCAATTGTACTTCCATCCATCCGTCGGGTCTCCTCACTGCAATCTGCTGACTATTACCCACCAACCCTGGTCGAAGTTGAATAGTAGTAGCTCGCCTTTCGGCATCACGATCTTGATGATTAACGAACTTGATAATCCCTTTCGCTGGTTGAAAGAACCTCGGATATAGATCCAAAGCATATACGAGATAAGCTGCATAATGAGTCTTTGGGGATAACATTCGTGTTTCTATCTTCCCTCGGATATCGACCTTCCAAAAGTATATGGATTCAAACACCATTGAGAATCTGCACATCATATAATTGATATTCCCCTTATCAGAATGCAATTTCCAAATTAAATTTAAAGCAAAAGATTTGATGAATGATACCTGGAGGCTTCGTGAGGTGTCGATCCACTGTCACTCAAAGGTCCATGTTCGAGTCCCATTGCTCCAATCATATAACATTTCTTCCCAGTAGTTTTATCAATATGAAAGCTCTGCAAGTTTCAATGTTCAAATAATTACTCCTTATATTAGTAAAATATGACAAAATGACAAAACACCATAATTCATTTTGTTTATATATTTTCTCTCACACAGTTCATGAACCTCCGACAAAATGAAAAATATTTAATCTGAACAATATAACACAGGATTTCGAGATTATAATCATAACTCCATCTTAGCATTTTATGCTGTGATAAATTCAGCCACAAGTAAGAAGCTTGATAAATAAAAAAGAATTATCAGAAAAAGATTTTCATCTAAACATAATAATTAAGGATACACGTACCATTTCGCCTCCATCAAGTAAAATAGGAGAGCTGCAAAGTCTCTTATAAAGATCTTCCTTGGTTGCATAGGCCACAGGATTCACGGATCTGGAGATGATGTCCTCATAACCAGGCGGCAACAATCTCTTCCAATCTGTTTTGTTTACTGTACTTGAAGAAGATCCAAGTTGAATATTCTGATCATCACGAATTGGAGTACTCCATCCAGATATACTAGAGGATACGGAGCTGAAACTTGGTTCCCTCGAGGAAATATAAGCAAGTTGCCTGAGTTGTTCCCTACGGAGAACAACTTCCACAAGTCTCTCCCAATTATCATAATTATTAGACATCTAGGTACAAAATCTCGAATAAGAGACTCCCACTTGAATTATTGCAAGTTTAATTACTGATTTCTTCACGGTTTGTTGTGCTGATTTTAATCCAGAAATGTAGCCCTGTTTGGGCTCCATCTTAACGCGTTTTTGGAGAAAATGTACATTTTCAATGTCGGCGATCAAGTAATTCATAACCCCACTTGTTGCCCTAATTTTCTTGGTAAGTTCAGATTCTAATTTTTCACTCTCTAAAGTGCACCTTTAGTCACTAAACTACTGACAAATCGTGACTTTGACCCTAAATAAGTAAAACGTCATCGTAGTAAATTAAATAATGCTTTCTCTTGAACTCCATCACTTGGTCTGGAATGCATAGATGATACAGTTGGACTTCTTTCGTCTCCATTCTACACCTAGAAGAGAATGTTAGTCACAATCAATTTTACCTCGACTTAGGAATAATACGAACAATTTTAGTAGCAAAACTTTAAAATTATCTAAGACCAATCAACTGTCAATTTATTCAAGTCAAATATATATATATATTTATATTAGGTTTTTAATTATGTAATTGACAATTCTGTAAACAAATGGACTTAATTGTAAATGTTGTAAAAAGTCAAGGAGTCATGTGCAATTAAATGAAAAAAGGTTGTTTATGTTTAAGGTTCGAGTATGAGAAAAGAAGGAAAATATGGTGCGAATTTTCGCTAAACTGTTGCCATGGCTTAACTCGAGCGTCACAAACAGAACCTCTGTCGTTCAACTATCACCCCTTCTTCGCTCAAACGACAGTCTATCGCTGACTGTCACTGAGCCCTCGCTCGAACGACAATGTTGTGCAAAAAATTTTTATTTCGCGATTTAAAGGTTTTTTTCCTGGCCCATCACTTTTCTAACCTACCTATAAATACCAAAACATAACTGAACGTGAATTTAAAGGTTGAACATTGAGAGAGCTTCATCTGTGAGAGATCAATCATATTTTGTCTTACAACCTTCATTCTGCGATATTGTTTTGGTGAGAAAAATATCGTTCCAATAATCCAAATACCAAACATTTCTTTCTACCACATTTGTCAGAGTTCTAAAGATTGAGAGAAGGTTATTGGAGTTCCAGTCTGTAAAGAACAAGATGTTCTTCGTTGATCCACGTGAGATAAATGATTCCACAAGGTTAGGAGTCCTGCAGGGTAGCAGATTCCACGGAAAGCTTAGGCAACATGAGCTAAGGATTGGTGTAGGGGAGCACAGGATCTAGGGAGAGCTGTAAGAAGTGCAGTCAAGAGATCAGATAGTACGAGGTCGTCTAGTCTGATAGATTGTAAGTTGTTAAAATCGTTTATAGTGGATTGATTAGCAAAGTGCCCGGAGTTTTTTTTAGTTGGATCTCCGTGATCATCTTGGTGTTGATTTACTGCTTTTAATTTATTTATTGATTGATCATATACACTGTGGTATTCAAACTTAGAATTAAAAATGACATGCATGTTTAATAATCTAGAAAAGAATTAAAAAGTGACTTATTTCTATTTAATTCATTATTTTTTTTTAAAATTCCGCATTATCCTGTTGATTGATTGAAATTTTATCGCTAGATAACTTATCGACTGAGAAGCCCATCCATAGGTAACAAAAGAACAAATAAAAATAATAATTTAATAGCTAAAAAATAGATACATACAACTCTTATCCATATTAATTACGTGACATGTACGTGGTGGAGGGTTCAACATTGACGATTCGATATGTCAATTGATTATATTAATTGGATTGGAATAAATGAATTAAGTAAGCTCGTCTTGGACTTGACATCGGCCAATCTTTTTGCGATCGATGACCTCTTGCACCCTAATGGTCTATTATAGTTTGTAGACCCGAAGTGTGGGTGGATGGGGGATGTAGCCAAATTTTGAGGTCAGCAACATCCAATGTTCTAAAAAACGTAAAATGTGATTATGAGTGGAGGTTAAGTTTCATGTTTTACAATCCTAGGGAAGCCTTGGCGAAGCCTAAGCGTAGAAATGTGTTTTCTTATTTTTAATATTATTTCAAACATCTAAATTTATAAAATATTATATTTACTTATTAATCAATACAAATGGTTAATTACACAATTTTCAAGTTTTTGAAATGCAAAAACTAGATTATCTTCATAGTTTCAATTTCAACTAGACAAGTCTTGTAATTCATGGTGCAGAACAAGTAAAAGTCTTGGTCAACTACTATCCATGATTGAAGAATAAATAAAATTGGACTCTTAGTTTAATTTATGATAATTACCAAACCGATATCTCTTTTGTATTACAACCGTCGAATTTGATAGAAATTAGTACATTATAATTAACAGTTAATTCTCGTGGGACGATAATTCAACTCGTCACATTATTACTTGTCAACGATTCCGTACGCTTGGAATTTTATCCGAACAACATACTACCAACTTCGAATAGAATTCAGTCATACTCAAACTCTAACATTGGTATTTTGGTCCATAATCAAGAAACATGATCCACACAAGCTCTAGATTAGTCAAAATGCAAATTGTGTTAGTGTGCTTGGGCCACATTATTTTGGAAAAATGTATTTTAGAATAGTAGATTGATGGAGAATGTGTGGCTGAAAAAGAAGGAAAAGTTATTGATGTAGTGGAAAATATTATTTTATTGAAAAATATGGTTGAAAATGAGTAGAAGAATGAGAATGAAAATTTTAATGTGGCTCAAATAAAAGCTAAATGAATGGAATTGATATGAGTGTAGATGAGTAACTTTTTTAAATATGGGTGAGCAATGAGTAACTTTTTATAGAATTTGGATGAGCAAGTAGTAATTTGAGATAAAGTTCAACGAGCATTGATTTAATTAATTCGATTTTAAAATGGTTTAAAGTTAACATTAAGATGCTTTATTTCAATTCCAAATCTAATAAATTTGATTAATTTTGTGAATTATTGCAACCCTGTAAATCTATTATTTGCTCACCAATTATCGAACTGCATTCAATTTATTTCAATGTAGAGACAGATCCACTATTTTTGTTAAGGAGAACTAAAATTTTGAAAATATCAACGTAATAAAATTTATATATAAATAACTCAGTAGGTCACCAACAATTCAATAACTTCATTTAATAATTAATTAATAAATAAATAATATTAGGAACATGATGACAAATGAAACACTAATTAATGTGTAACAGAGTAAAATTAAGGGGTATGAATTTAAATAAACCAAAATTGCGATATAAAATGAAGGCTTTAAAATGTCAGGTGTGAAAAAAAAATACAATTGATTAAGCAAGTAGCAATTTTATAAATACAAAACTAACTCACAAATAATATTATAAAATTTAATAAAAAGCCAAATAATTTATTTAAAATCAGTTGTAACATTTTTCGAGTTTTTATAATGATAAACCTAATGAACCACCATCAGATACTTGGTATACAATTGTCCCCTTGTATGAGAATTGGCACCAACCTTCAATACATACATTCTCATATTTACAACGTAAAANAAAAAAAAATACAATTGATTAAGCAAGTAGCAATTTTATAAATACAAAACTAACTCACAAATAATATTATAAAATTTAATAAAAAGGGGTTAAGATTTTACAAATTATTATTATTATTATTATTATTATTATTATTAAATCAAATAAATTCATAAAAAAAACGATAACTATTTAAAATCGAGTTAATTTAGTCAATGCTCATTGAACTTCATCTTAGGTTACAACTTGTTCACCCAAATTTATATATAAAAAAAGTTACTAATCGCTCATCCATATTTAAAAAATATTACACATCCATTACTCATACCAATTTCATTCGTCGACATGGACTTCGTCAATGCCATGTAGGATTTTCATTCGTCCACGTAGATTTTTTTTTGTCCATATGGACGGATAGAATTAATATGAGTGATGGTAGGTAACGTTTGCTAAATATAACTTTTTAAATTTAGTTGAGCAAGTAGTGAGCTAAAATAAAGTCCAATGATCATTCATTTAATTAACTATGGGCTTATATGTCTATTTCTTTTAAATTGCTATGGATGCAAAACACTCAATTTTTGACTATTTTCCAAAAGGCATGTGAAAATGGACATTCTTCACACTTTCCTCCAATTAATATACTGATATATTAGCTTTCCAATCTGTCAAGGAAGGAAGGAAACAAAGCAGAAATTACTTGACGACTTCTAAGAAATCAGACACAGATTATCTGGTCTCTTATCACTTAAAACCCCTTCTGAAATTTCTTGGATGTAAATGCAGTGTCAAGATCGCTGTTTTGTGGAAAACAAACTAATATGAGAAAGAAACCACACTCATTGCTACTGTTCAAGGATGTGTCAAAATACCATTGGCCAAACACATGAATATGTCTCTTAAGAAGAAGCATTTGTCTAAGCTAAAGTAGCAACTTGTTGACGTACCGTTCTAATAATATCAAGAACATGGTCACAATCTAGATAATTTAATACCTTTAGAACCAAGAAAAAATTATTAATTACTCGAATAAATGAATAAATTACTAAATTTATGAAGATAATTTTTATTTTTGAAAAATATTGTGTCTAATAAGTTCTAGAATTGAGTTTTCTTGCCAATTTTTTTCTGCATTTTGAAAAGTTGGGGAAGGGATCGAAGTCGACATCAATTTTGAGAGAAACAAACTCCTCTGGATAATATTATACGAAGGCTTCCAAGATATATCTTATGATTTATACTCTCACTTAATTATTACCGTTGGACTTGTTATTATTGAGCTAAAGTTAATTAGTAAGATTAATTATTTGGGCCATGAGGCGGCCTAGGGTAGGGTTTTATTAAGGGAAGAATACAAAATTACAAAGATTTCAAAACGCACTTTAAAAATAAAAAAAAAAAAACTTGTGAAAAAGTTTCAAAAATCAGGTGACCACCTAATAAAAGGTCGAGGTCACGATAACACACAATTTTGATGAAAGTCACAAATTGAATAATGTCATGACCACAAAGATATAAATTGTGAGTGATAGATACAAATTAGTCGCAATTATACATTTTTTAGATCATATATTATTTATTAATCACAAATTATTCATTTTACCAACTACATATTATATATTGGTCACAATCATCAAAATAATTGATCGTATCCCACTTCCCCATTTGCAACACCAATACCGCCCACTTGCACCACCACCAACAACATAAAGAATTAAACAATTTGTACAGAACTATTTCATGTATAAAAATGTCAGAATACTCAAATGGGGTGGGCCCCATGTGAATAAAATATTATTATAAAAAATGGGGCCCATCCCCGGTGTGTGTTCTGTTATTTTGACAGAATTTTTTTTTTTTTTTAAAGTGACAAACATAAAAAATGACACAAATTAAAAAAAA
>CAIGRB010050223.1:15865-79967 GCA_903798255.1 Fraxinus quadrangulata | reverse complement strand
TATAGATCTTGAAAAGTAGGGAATAGTTGGGCCGTCGATAAAGCCCAATTTAACAACCTTATTTGACTATCCTAGGTTTTCCTTTCGTAATTAGTAAAGTTGGATTGGAGCGGTCGGTTCACCTCATAAATCAACGACCGTCAAAGCTAACTAAAAACCCTAAAAAAATTTCATTTCTTAATTAGTGGAGCTGGATCGAACTGATGGGTTCACTTCATAAATCGACGATCGTCGAAACTAACTGAAAACCTAAAACTTGTCCTAGTGAGAACCGATTGTCAAGTTGCAGCGATCCCCTGGTCCATTTGAAACATGATATCTTTTGTCGTCCATACGCCACCGTCTATTCAAGCCTCAAGTCTCAGCTTGTATTCAACAGAACGTGAAAGTCTAAAAATTCAAAAAAAAAAAAAATTTTATTTTATTTTTTGTGAATTGAAATTTTTTCATAACTAAAATCTGTAGATTGAAGAATGTCATTTCTCTTCTAGAATTCATTTTACTCTTTTGCACTTTTGATTTTGCTCAAATTTTGCGACTAAGTTAATATATCACACACACACACATATATTTATTTATTTATTTTTCAAAACTCGGTTCATTCCTTTTTTAGACTAGGTGGAGCACGCAAAAACGGAGCCAAAAATTTGATTTAGTGGGGGCATAATATATACGTATATCTCAAAAATATAATATACTTTTAACACCCTTAGTTTTGGTGTTTAATTCTCATCCTACTTCTAATTTGGTTGGTAATAAATGAGGCCTGTATGACTTCCTTTAAATGAATTATGGAGATTGATTTTATTTTATGGTTTAGATTTCTCTATATTATTTTTTGTAGATATGTATCTATGAACTTTTATTTAACTATTACAATTTTCTTATATATATATATTCCTTTTGATCTATCTTTTCCATTTTAGATTATTTCAGCAATTTTTCCTCTATGTTTTTAAAGTCTTTCGTAAATCTTTACAAAATTTTGCCAAATATATAAGTTAGGCATATATATTGATAATTAGCTTAAATACGATTGATTTACTTTTAAGGTTTATGTTAAAGCTTGTTGTCGACAATGATTTTATTATAATAATGTTCGTGCACGGTATTAAATATCGAGCCATAGTAAAATGAATATGCATTACGGAAAAATTGACTACTCCTATAATTATCGTTACAATAGGAGGATTATTTTTCACAATTGCAAAAATTAGATTACTCTAAAATAAAAAATATACTTTTTAGACATTATGCATTGGAACCGATTTGGTAGATTTCCTCATTAGAATATTCACGCGAGAACTAATCGATGGATGAATGCTGTGATATTTTATGATTTTCTTGTGTGAAAATTCTAATTTGTTCTTTTCTTAACCACTTCTTCAATTTGTATCATAGGATCATGAACAGGGTTTTTTTTTTTTTTTCAAATGGTTGGACAAGTGTTAATTACGACAAGCTGGTAGGATAGGATTGGATTGACAAAAAAGTACGTAACAATTTTTTTGTAAACGGATCGTGTGTCGAATATGGTAAAAAGTATCATATTATATGTCTCATTTAAGTGGCTATTATATGTTGTTTATATATCGCGTACACTTAAATACTTATTTCATATTCTTTTGTTAATTCTACCCTATATTGATGAAACATATCTGAGTCTAAAAATATAAATAAACTTCGGCAACTTACAAATATACTTCCAAAATTAGAGGTCTTTTGAGAAATCATATAAAAAATATTTTGAAAGTATAAAAATATCGTAAAAAATTAAGTGTAAAAAGTGACACAATGTCATTCTTTTTATATATAAAAAAAGTGATAATATGTCACTTTTTTAAGTTAAGTATCACTTTTATTAAAAAGTAATGTTTGCGACTTAAAAAATGTGACGGAAATTTTAATAAAGTGACCGAAAATAAAAAAATAAAAGTTAAAAATTCTGTATAAAATTAATGGACACGATGTCACTTATTTAAATTAAGCGTCACTTTTTTTAAAAAATGACATACAATATCAATACAATATTAATACGTCAGTACAATCAACATTATTTTATTTTGTAGGATACAGAACTTGAAAGAAAAATTACGAAATTTCAAAGAATGTACCAAGGTACATTTCAAATGACTTGGANAAAAAAAAAAAAAAAAAAAGCTTTATAGCATTACCCATCATCCATCCACTACAACACCTCCTCTACTAACCTATGATCAGCTATGGACAAACCTCTTTACCATAACCAGGGTGAAAAAGTGCTATAAGCAATGATGTCTTTTTTAACGAGAGGAAGTCATATTTGCCGATTCTTCCATCACCGTCCACGTCAAATAAACTATGAAACCCAGAGATGTTCAAGTTTCAAATCAAGAAAGTTTAAGCAAGGGTGGGAGAAGAAAGAAAATTGAAAACTATAGAAATTATACACTATTCATTTCACAATCCAAAAAAAAAAAATTCTAATGCATTCATACGAAGAAAGAGCTCTAACTTCTGAATTGGACCCATAAACTCCATTTATTCAGACCAAATCATGAATAAATCCGCCAACAAATACAAATAAAGTCAAATGAAAACTAACCCAAATCATCAATGTCTGAAACGACGTGTGAAAACTGAATATATTTGCTAAATAAAAGCTTACCTTTTCACCATTTGCATTGTTTAATGGTCATTTGGATTGTCTCTCTCTCATTTGTAGCCATGAATTGGCTATATATTTCTTATTGTGCGTGTTCAGGGGTTTGGAAGGTTTTGGGGGTTTCTTTGGGTACATATTTAGAGGTTTTGTGGGTGTTGGAGGGTGTTTTAGCGTATTTATTACGTTAGTAAATGTTTTAATTAGTTAATAGGGTATTAATTAAATTAGTTAATTTTTTAGGGTATCGGACATAATTTGCCCTACAAACTTTCGCTTGTTAATTTGTTTTGGACGAAATTACCGAACTTAATACGTTTTATCGGCGAGACAGCCCGGTCCAGATATTTGTGGGTTAGTTTTTTTTCAAGCCCAGTTAAATATATGAACCCATTCCAGCTAAACCCACCAAAGTTTTTCAAACCCAATTGCTACAGGGTATTCGCTTTATAACCCAACCCAAATCTCCAATCCCAACCGTTACTTCTTCAATCCAAGTCATTGAATTGAAATCATACCGCAATTTCTTCTCTGGCAAATCGTCCCTTCCACTGCTACGAAGGTTTATCTGTAATCTGTACTTTTTCTTGCTTATTTAATTGTTGTAATTCATAATTCTAGTTCCTTTTAAATCTCTTGGGATGGAGGTATGCTGGATGTGATTATTTAATCTATTTTCATATTTTGGTAGGGAATCAATGAATCACAGAATGGGATTAGGATTTATTGCTAAAATATTGAATGGGGTTGGGGTGGATGATGGGCTAATGGCTGAATTTGATTACTTTGGTTGATTGGTAGGGGATTTGGGAATTGCTTTTAATTTGTATTTTTCCGACATCCTTTCTTAGTAAGTTAGCGTAAAAATGCAATTTATTGAATCTCTGACTGTAAATTGTGATTCTGTGAAACTTAACAAATGGAGTCTTGCAAATCATCTTTTTTGGTAAAAAGGTTTGTGCTGGATGATAAAAACTGAGTGGGCACATTCAAGGTAGTGATTGAAACCCATTGCAGATAGATAAGATAGTAACTGAATAGGCATAAATGGATGAAAATATATGAATTAGAATAAGTGAGTTTTGTCACATGTCTAGCTCTAAATGGAGGTAGATGTCACCCACTTCTGGCATTTTTGCTACAATAATGCACCACATTATCACCTACCAGAGTTCACTTTTACAACTCAAGTCTCAGCAAATTGTGCAGAGCTATAAAATGTGCTTAAAAAAAAAAAATGATTGCTCCCACTTTATCAATACTAATCCAGTATACTTCTCAAAAAATTAATTCAGGCTCCCATCCTGTGCCTGAGGTCCGCTCGAGGGGTCTTCTATATGGGGAAACCCTAACTTCCGTGCTTTCAAAATAAAACTTCCCGAAACCACCCAAAATCATGTTTGTAGCGGAAATCCTGGATCCGTCCCCCTTTTTTTTCATGCTTTTCCCAGAGGTCTGGAGAAAAATGCAATCAAAAGGATTCCCTAATCTTCCCTTCCCGAAAGGAAGAGCGTGGAATTCTTTTTCCTTTCCGCAACGATTTTCTTAGTCTTCTAAGCGGTTTTCTTAGATATTTTCCATCTAAAAAGAACATATGACGTATACGTCTGAAAGTTTTAGGACTCTCGAGTGTTAGAAATCATAAGGTTCAAAATTTCATCATCACAATATTTAGAGATGAGGATCCCATAAATAATTTACCAAAATAATAATGTCAAGGCTATCGGTGTAATCTTGGTATGAAATCCTCAATTTACCCTATACGAGGTCTTGCCTTGATTGGGTAATATGGAAAAAAAAAATATAATTGTCATTTGAATTTGATAAATTTTTAATCTGGAATTTACAAAAGCAATTGCTAGAGTTGAACAGATTGATTGGCATCACAATAGTTGGCATCGATTGAAAAAATAATGTAGTATTAAAATTTCTAACCTTTTTTTCTTCAGCATTCATATTTCATGGTAGGAACACTACTCAAAGTAGAAATAGTTTCAATTTCAAATTTAATGGGCAAGTCTTTTATATAAATATTATATGGACCCATATTTTTCACATATCTATTGCACTATTGGATTCTCCACCTTCTCTTTTTATAACATGTAATCATACCTATTGAGTCCGTCCCTCGACTTACAATATTTGGGACCGAATTCTCATTGAACTGAACGTTGACCCCTCGCTATAATATTTAAGATTTGTATTAAAATAGGTTGGTCTTCATACGCAATCTAGTTTATCAAGATTAATATTAGCACGTTGCTATTAAGTCTTATATACATGATTTCATGTATTTCTTAAAAAACATTCGTTATGGTTAAACATGGGTTGCGGTTGATGGTACATCCACTATGATATAATGTTGAATTTAGAAAAAAAAAAATGAATATAGCCCCTGTTTAACAATCATTAGTTGAAAATTCTCTTTTCTACATACTAATTTTCAATCACACATTCACATAATAAAATATTTTGTATGTAAATCTAAAACTTTTTCGTACTTTTTAACGACGCGTTCTCATGAAAATCGCTATTCGGAAAAAATACTATCTTTCCATTTACAAAATTTGTTGAACTAATTTGTATAAATGAGGACTTTTATAAATAAAATAATTTTGCAAAATGATTGTATTCGAATAATATGATATTTATTAGTTGAAAATGACTTATTCATTGTAGCATTTGCTTTGTAGGTATGAGCCTATAATTCTTAGATAAATTTCTTCTACATTGACTCGTAAATACATTGTATTTTGGAATGAAATTGAAGCATCACGGTTGCCTCCTTTGTATAGTTATTATTTTTATTTTTATTCTATTTGCAATTGTATAATGATAGAACTACTATTTTGTGCTTTCTGAAAAGTTTCTAGATTTTTGGGCAAATTGGTAGGCTTCATTCGTTGACTTCTCGTTATTCATATGCAGATTCATAAATGTTGTAGCCCAATTTATTATTTTTACTTATATCATTTAACATTTTATTTTATTTTATTTTTTTACAGTGGGGCAGTTGCCACCACTAGACCCCAGGTGGCTCCGCCATTGGGAGCGTGTAAAAATGGACTCTTCAACTGACTTGAACAATGGAACAGAGTGGTTGAGGTAAATAATTGAATTTGAAATTCTCGGGAGAAAAAAATCGTTAATGTTATCGCTATGGTTAATTATGGAGGTTGGATGAGAAGTTGTTTACACTGTGAATTTTCCATGTATGATAGTTTGGAGGGTAATGGTAGCAATGCAATTGTGTTGCCAGGCAAGAAAAAGAGTAAAAAGAACAAAAATAAGCAGGTATACGTGTATTCAATTAATAAGTATTTTCACCTTGGATTACTTTCTCAATTGGATTGTATTTACTCTGACAATTAAATGTCTATTTATTGATTATTAGGTGTCCGAAAAGCTTAGGATAAATAAGGAGCCTAAGTTAAGCAAATCCCAGACAAGAAAGTTAAAGAAGCTTGAGGTATGTAAATCTTATTTTTGGTGTCTCTATGTAGATTTCAAACTATTTCTCCCTATCTGGGCATCGAATATTTAATGATTTAATTTTCTGACATGTAGGAGGAGAAGGGAAAGGAAATACTTTTGTCAAAAAGCATCGAGGAATTGGAGTATGAATATTACTAATATTGTCTTTCATTGATTGTTGTGTTTTATTGACTTCATTCTTGTCTTAATAATGGGATTTTGATTATTTACATTCAGGAAGTACAAGATTCGAGATGATGTGTATTCTCTTATGTGGTCTTCACGGAACTTGGGTCAGGTTTGTGTCACTCTCATGATAATCAATATTGTGAATTAAAAACTGAAAAGGAAATCCTGGACCGTAATTTATGAAGCGGCTTAATATTTATAGGTTGAAACTGTCCGTGAAAAACGTAGGAGGCAAGTGCAGTTTTCTAAAGCGGGTTTAGAATTAGATGATTATCGACCTTTCAAGAAGAGGGCCCGTGATAATACATCTGGTGGTGTTGAATTGCATCTGGACGATAACAAATCAGTAGGAAACAATGAGAGCAATTCTCCGCTACCATCTTCATCAGAAAGAGATTTCCAGAATCACATAACCACCCCACAACAATCTTCTCAAGAACTAGTTTGTAGGAATGAACCTGCTACTCTTGGCGAAGATGCTGCTTTGACTGGTGAGGAAGTAAATAATGAAACTAGTAAATCATTAATACCAGAACAGCCAGAAGATTCACAGCTCGCATTTCCTCCTACTGTGGTGATTTTCTTTTATCAATCAGATTATTTTACAATTTTTTATGTTGAATCTCAATAGAGTTTATACTCAGACAATTTTATTCTACTTAACATGTTTCAATATAACTGTATCCGCATTTAAAATAGTTTAAACTCATGCTGGACGCTTGGAACAGGCTACAGTGGATGGAGGTCCAAATGTAAATCTCGGCAATATAATGAACAAGGGGATCTGTACTCCACTGAGAACTACTACTGCCCCAACTGTAGTGCACGTATCAAGACCAAAGGAGGTCGAGAGCAACAGAAGAAATCTTCCAATAGTAATGATGGAACAGGAAATAATGGAAGCTATTAATGAGAATAACAGTGTTATTATATGTGGTGAGACTGGTTGTGGTAAGACCACCCAGGTCCCCCAGGTTAGCTATTTTGCGTTTTGTTTCTTCTCTTTCACACAACATTCTGTTTGGAGCGAAGTCGTATTGTTGCATTTTATTATCATGTTTCAGTTCCTTTACGAGACTGGCTTTGGTTCAAGCCTTTGTGATGTTCGAGGCGGTGTTATTGGTGTGACCCAACCCCGACGAGTTGCTGTACTTGCAACAGCTAAGCGAGTGGCATACGAGCTTGGTCTTCGTTTGGGTAAGGAGGTAGGCTTTCAGGTTAGGCATGACAGAAGGATTGGAGAGAATTGCTCCATCAAGTTTATGACTGACGGAATCTTGCTCCGGGAAGTTCAGGTTTTGCCTTCACTCTCATTCTTCTGCTGCACATGTGAATGACATTGTTTGGGAAAAAAAAATGTATCTTTAGTATCTTTTCTTTGGGAAAAATTTGCTGGCTATTCTATGTAAAGTAATGATAAAGCTGTTAACAAACTCTCAGAATCACAATGTTGTTATCACACCCTTGCTTCTATATCCACCAACTATTTGCCATTACATTAGGCATGGCATTGAGAATAATAAGTTGTGATATGATATAATGAAGAGGAGCGACAATCTAATACTGGATTGATATAATGAAGAGGAGCGACAATCTAATACTGGATTTACAACTTTCTTCTCTTGGTTTCGTCCCCTGTATAACTCCACATTCTTGTGAATGGAGAATTTCTGAAATTCTTTATCAAGTTGGAATTATGAAGTGATAATTTGATTGCTGCTATTTTATTTTTATGCTTATTTTTATACTTTTCTGTCCTCTATTTGGAATGATTCTTTCCTGGGATTCTTTGCCTCCTTCTGCCATGACCCTTTTTGTTCGCTAATTATTAGTTTTTTTTTTTTTTTGGCAGAATGATTTTTGGTTGAAACGCTACTCCATCATAATTTTGGATGAAGCTCATGAGAGGAGCCTGAATACAGATATACTTATTGGGATGCTTTCTCGAGTTATACGTGAGCGCCAGGTAACTTCCAGAACCTATTTTAGTTATAATGTGCCCTTTTACTATTTCTTATATAGGTTTTGAAAAGATGCCAGAAAGCTTTAGAACTTTTCCAGGATCTTGGTTTCAGAAAAAAGAAAAAAAATTATTTCTGTTTACTGTTCTTGTCAATTTCTCTTGTATTTTATGACAGTGGGAATATGAGATGCAGCAAAAGAGGATTCTCGCTGGGGAAATTATTAACTCTGAGAATAGGATCTATCCGTTGAAACTTGTGCTGATGAGCGCTACCCTGTGTGTTGAAGACTTTGTGTCTAACACAAAAATATTTCATAATCCTCCACCAGTAATAGAAGTCCCAACTAGACAGTACCCAGTTACTATGCACTTCTCCAAGAGGACAGAGATCATAGATTACATTGGCCAAGCCTATAAGAAAGTATTATCAATTCACAAAAGATTGCCGCCCGGGGGAATACTTGTTTTTGTGACTGGGCAGAGGGAGGTGGAATACCTGTGTAAGAAACTAAGAAAAGCTTCTCAGGAAATAGTTGAAAATGCATCGGAAAGAAATGAAGAATCATCTTCAGTTTCCGAAGAAAAACCTCTGGAGGAAAATGATATTCAGGACATTAGTGAGGCATTTGAACTTCAAGGGGACACTGGTCATGACATTATGAATCGTTTTGATTCTCATAATGAGGATCATGGAGATCTATCTGAAGAAGAGTCTGATGCGTCTTATGATTCAGGGGATGACAGTGATCTTGAATTCTACAGTGATGAGGGTGATGTGTTAAAACCGAAATCTCTGGAGTCTGACAGCAACCTTGTAGATGTTTTGGGAGATGAAGGAAGCCTTGCTTCATTGAAGGCATCTTTTGAAGCCTTGGCAGGTAAGAAAACTACTAACCCTGTTTCTGAGGTTCCTGTCAGTCCTGAAGGAACCTCAAAGCAATCCATTTCCATCTTGGGGCAGCGAAACAAGGAAGGAAAGTTACCTTGTGCTGGTCCAATGCAGATCCTGCCCCTCTACGCCATGCTTCCTGAATCAGCGCAGCTTCGTGTTTTTGAAGAGGTCAAGGAAGGAGAACGTCTAGTTGTTGTTGCCACCAACGTGGCTGAAACCTCTTTGACTATCCCTGGGATAAAGTACGTTGTTGACACGGGAAGAGAAAAAGTCAAGAATTACAACTCCTCTAATGGAATGGAAACATATGAGATACAGTGGATAAGCAAGGCTTCTGCTGCTCAACGCGCTGGAAGAGCTGGAAGAACTGGGCCTGGACATTGTTATCGCCTCTATTCCTCTGCAGTTTTCAATGACATATTTCCTGATTTCTCATGTGCTGAAATATTGAAAGTACCTGTTGATGGTATTGTTCTTCTCATGAAATCCATGCATATTGGCAAGGCAAGTGTTTTTGGGCTGCCTTTTATTATTTATCGGTAATGTTATTTATACATAATTATTTACAGATTGATGTACTGAGAAAGAGGAAAAAACAGTTTTGGAGAGAGAGAGAGAGAAATCTCATAAAATTTAATATAATGTCATGTCATCAATCTATAAATAATTATGTACAAATAGCATTATTCATTATTCATTTGTCTTTCCATTCTATTTTCTGTTCTGTGCAATTCGAAAATATAGGCATTGTTTCCTGCTGTTTGTTTTGTTATTTGCTTCAGTTCTATTTCACACTATTTACATGTTCGATAAACCTCATATTTTACTCAAACCTCAGGTTAAGAATTTCCCATTTCCAACCCCTCCAGAGGACAGTGCGTTTGATGAAGCTGAGCTTTGTCTAAAGGCTCTTGAGGCACTTGATAATGAAGGAAGGTTGACAACACTAGGGAAGGCAATGGCACGCTATCCAATGAGTCCTCGCCACTCTAGAATGCTTCTAACAGTTATTCAAATCATGCAAAAGGTGAAAGATTATGCCCGAGCAAATCTAGTACTGGGCTATGCTGTTGCAGCAGCTGCAGCTTTGAGCTTATCAAATCCTTTCATTATGCTGTTTGAAGCAAGCCACAATGACACAGATGACTTGAAGCAAGATTGGAGTGAGAAAACTCCAGACAAGAAAGAAAAGTTGAGGAAAAAGAAACTTAAAGAAACTGCTAAATTATCTCGTGCTAAATTTTCTAACCCCACCAGTGATGCTTTAACCATAGCTTATGCGCTGCAGTGCTTTGAACTCTCTGAAAACCCATTGGAATTCTGTGGCGACAATGGGCTGCACTACAAGACAATGGAAGAAATGTCAAAGCTGAGAAAGCAGCTTCTTCAACTAGTGTTTAGCTCAAATCGTAGTGATTTCCAGCAAGAGTTTTCATGGACTCATGGGATTATGCAGGATGTAGAAAGTGCTTGGAGGGTTTCTTTTGACAAACACCCTCTTCTACTGAATGAGGAGGAGATTTTGGGGCAGTCTATCTGTGCTGGCTGGGCCGATAGGGTTGCTAAACGTATTAAAGGAGCTTCATGGCTGTCAGAGGCAGATAAAAAAGTTAACGCTGCGCGATATCAAGCTTGCATGGTCAAGGAAACAGTATTCCTCCATCGTCGCTCGTCTGTTTCTAAATCTCCACCTGAATTTCTAGTCTACAGTGAATTATTACATACAAAAAGGCCATATATTCATGGAGCAACAAGTGTAAAACCAAATTGGCTGGTTAAATACGCTCGATCATCGTGTATCTTTTCTGCACCCCTTTCAGATCCAAAACCATACTATGATCCTGTAGCCGACCAAGTTTTCTCATGGGTCGTTCCATCTTTTCGCCCTCATCTATGGCAACTCCCTCTTCATGGATTGCCCATCAAAGAAGATGGAAGTCGGGTGGCTGTGTTTGCTTGTTCATTACTTGAAGGACGGGTTTTGCCATGCCTAAAAGCTGTCCGAAAGTTCATGGCAGCCTCACCAGCTAGCATTTTGAAGCCTGAGGCATCAGGTCTTAAACGAGTTGGTAATCTGTTAAATAAATTAAGTACAAGGGGAAGAACTGTTGACAGTTGTGCCATGCTAAAGAAGTTGTGGAATGATGATCCAACAGAATTGTTTTCAGAAATTCGGGATTGGTTTCAAGAAGGGTTTCATAACCAATTTGAAGAACTTTGGACACAAATGCTCTGTGAAGTTCAGTTAGATCCTAAAAAACACTTCTCCAAAAGGGTTGAGGGAGAAAAAAGGAGGATTTGAGTATTGCCATTACTGTTGTATTGGATAGTCGTTTAACTGGCAGTTTTTCAGGCTTTGCTCTACATCTGAATGAATTTATTGCAGAGAGGTAACTCTTAACTTGTTTTATTCTCCGGGTTCTGTTGCTAATCCGGATCATTTTTGCTTTAACAATCACATAATTGGCATACTTCATTGTCTGATTTGTTTCTTGCTGAAAATTTTGTAGAATTCTGTCAAGAAACATCAAATTTTGTTGTGGCCCATGATGCATATATTCGTCGACTATTGGATTTCATGATATTATTTGAAGTAGCTTCTTTGTTGTTTGTTGGAAAGGAAAATGAGTGGACAGTTTCTAAATTTTATCGGACAGAATGAATTATGACAGTTTTTTTTTTTTTTTGAAAAGACCATTCTGGTACTGAAAATAGGTTTATCATGCAGTTCTATTTGATAAATGCCGTTATAAAGAAAATCGAGGCCAGTTCTTGGTCGCCTTTTCTTTTTCTTTTAATTTTTAGGTAATGGAATCTCTACTGAGGTCCAGAAGTGGGAGAGCTGAAGGGAATTCGATTTTTTGAAATAGTATCTCCTGACGCACAGGGAAAATATATTATAGCAAATGAACAAGACGATGTGGAATTGTCCATAAATAAAATCATAATTACGGATACAGGCTTTTTACACGTGTAAGGGGAATCTTGTGATACCAGAGAAGCTAAATTGATTGGGAAATATTCAAGAATCAAAGTACTTGTTTTCTGGAGGAACATGAAGTGGCCACTGTCCTCATTGGAGATCAATATCAAGAGATTGAATTATACATCATATCAGCTAGTTGTCCATGGTCAGAGTTCCATCGCCGAATGATGATTTTGTGCAGTTTTAGAACATGAAATTTTATACTACTCATTAGAGCATTTCATACCAGTTCATCGTGGATGGTTTTGAAAACTCCTTTTGCTTCTCATTTCACTGATGCTAGTTAAGTAAATTGACTTTCGTGCTAGACTAGAATGCATTTTGAGCAGGCACAAGGAACGGATGGAAAATTCACCAATCTTCTGCTCGTAAGGCCATAAAAGATCACTAGCAACGTCATCTAAGCTTGTGAGCTGAGTTTTTGTGACGGTGAAGACCAAGTGTTAAAAGAACTATTCATTTAAGCCTTGCTTCTAACGTTCTATACCAATTGAAGGAGAGGATGATACGAACATTTCTTCCAAAAGTCCAAAAATTATAATTGGTAGATGCGCACCAGCCTTTATTATCCAGGACCAAGCCTAGAAATCTACTCCAACCGCTATTCCACACAAACAGAAGTCTTGAATCACGAAGAGATCCAACTCCACCTTAACCAACTTTACCTTGCAAATATTTTGCATATGGAATATACTCAAAAGACATTCCAGCGTTCGTCCACAGCACACTTTCTCAAAATGATATCAAAATCGTTGTACAAAGGAACATTCTATGAAACACGGTAATATGATTTCTCAATTGTTAAACTGGAAATAGCTAATGTAGTTATAAGAAAAGATTTAGTACAAAGGTCAAAAACTTGAATTGTCATAATAAGGAAAACAAAAAATGCATAAAGAAAGGAATCCACCAATCCTTAACTGAGTTCAAAAGTTCACTTCTTTGCCTTCTTGGTTCCCCTGTGTTGCAAAAATCACAAGTTGAATACACAGTTTCAATAACTAATGAAAAAAGTAGAAACTAGTGGTTTTAAACGTCACTTACTGAGCTGCCTGGGATGGAGCAGGAGCTGCAGGTGCCGGTGGTGCTACTCTCTCTCCTGGTCCCTGAAGTAGAAAACAGAGGGAGAAATTCAATTATTCAGAATGCCCAAATAACTTAAGATAGTGACAAGTCATATATAAGAACTAGGTACTACATTTACTCAAAGCCAAGAAGTTCGTCATTTTTCGCCTGACTGCAGTACTCAAAAAATACATAAATACACTCACAGATACACTAGATCTCATGCAAACTTCTGTATTTTGCATGCATTAATTTGCATATCAGTGATTAAAGCTTCTGAACACAATTCAATTGTTACCATAGTTACTGTTGACCAAAAACCTACAAAGGGAATTTAGTTGGTTAATCACCTGAGCCAGACGCTCCTCCCTCCTAGCAAACTTTCTTTCCCTGCTAGCCTTGTTCTTTGCTCTCTTTGCCTCAAATTGGTCAGACAAGGACTTTTCTCTGGCCTTCTCAGCCTTAGACTTGTGGATGCTCTCCATCAAAACACGCTTATTTTTGAAAACATTACCCTTTACCTTCATGTACATGTCATGATACATGTGCTTGTCAATCTTCTTTGACTCCCTGTACTTGCGAAGCAGGCGCCTGAGCACTCTCATTCTCCTCATCCAAAGAACTTTAGTAGGAAGCCTCGCCTCCCTAGTACCCTTGCGCTTACCTGAAGTAATCAAGAAAAGAGATATCAGACATCTATACTTCTCTTTTCAACAAATAAATAAGATAAAGGCGTGAGCATACACCATGAACCGGGTCACTAAATCATAATTTTGATTAACTAGGTTAATTTTTGAACAGCAGTAAGACTAGGCCCGACAAAGTTAAGTCTCACAATAAGATGATATCACATCTAACATTTGCATCGTGCTATTCTCTGGCAAAGAGAGAGTAAAAGAGTAAAGACTCTTAATTTATTTTTCACAGATGAAACAAAGCATCATATATCCTGACGACCTGTAAGTAGAATCCCTCTATTTCCAATTGGTGAGTGAACTCATCAACAAAATTAAAAATATAACAAAATATTGAAAAGCTTCATTCAGTTAGCAAAATCATTACTACTGCACCAACTTTAATACAATCAACAATTAGCAAACAGTAAGTGATTTATGCATTCCACAACTAAAAGACATTACCATATCCAGAGTGACGTCCCTTTCTCTTCGCCTCCTTCATTCGACGAGCACGAGATCGGGAATGAATCTTGGTCGGCTTCCTAATGATGAAACCATCCTTGACCAGCTTCCTGATGTTTTGACCTGAATTTTATGCAAAAAAAGATTCAGAAACAAGTACATAACACTGTCACAAAATGTATACATGCACAATTGTAGCATTGGGAAAATGTAGGTGGTTTGTTCATGCCCAATATAGATTCTAAATCAACTTAGACAAGCGTACGAGTGGGCAGTCTCACAGATTGAAAAGATAGTCAAGTATCTGGAAAGAAGTAATATGTCCAACATTCCCATACAGGTTTGAAGTTTCAACAACTGGTTGTTTTGAAAAAAAAAAAAAATCTATTGTGGCAACAGGGGGATTTAAGACCATTAACAAGCTGTACAGAAACATCAGCAGTCAAGACCTCAGATATCCTCTATCTGGTTAATAGCATGTATTGAGAAATGCAAGAACTACAAAGACTGTCGAGGCTGACTATACAGATTGAATTAAAAAATAATTTAAAAAAAAAAAGTTAGTCTCCATCTTATTTTCCCAGATGCAAAGACGACATATGGACCAGCTTATTTTCCCAGATTTACTTATCCAAAGCCTCAACACGAATAATTAAATATTTCTAAAAGATACGAATAACGCCAGAAAACCGCATAGACAAGGAATCGAACAGGCTCGCATCTGAATATAAATGGAATCGACTTGACAAAATCTTCTAGAAATTAAATTCATGAGAAGCTCATAGACAGATGGCAAAACAACACATAAACCAAATTGCTTCTCTAAATCCTCGAAAAGATAAAAATCAAATCTTGCTGAAATAATGCAAGTAAAAATTGCACCAAACATAACAAAATCAACTCAATAAACCATATAAAAAAGAAATCGAACGCCAATAATCACGTCTGTTCTATACGCATACGTACGGGAATTGGCTCTGGAGAGTTCGTCGACTTCATTGGGGTCAAGCCAGACTTTTCCCTTTCCGCACTTGAGGACGCTGGCCGCCAGCCTCTTCTGTAGCTTCAGCGACACCATTTTCTCTTCTGGATCGAACTGTGCAAAGTGATGTTGAAAACTGAAATGCTCTCGAGATTCGGTTTTTATATATTGCAGATGATTTTTGTCTAGGGTTTACGATATTGGGCCCTTTGTCTTATCGGACCAAGCCCGTGTTGCTTTTGTGAAAGAGAGTCCATACTAAGGGATATATTCAATTAAGACTTGAATATTTTTAATTTTTTTGTAAGTGATAGATTTTTATAGAATTTGTGAATTTTTAAAAATTTGTGTCAATGTATTGAATTAATGAAAATCTTTCTTCGACTTTCTTATTAAATTTTTTTTATATACTTGTATAGAATTCATTTAACTTCTAAAGACTTTTTATTTAAAATCTAATGCAACACGTATAAGAGCCGTTTAATCCACTTCCCCCCTTTTCCATGTAATCAAAAATAATTTTAAAAGAATAAATAAGTAAAGTCGCCTTAATTAGATAAATAAATAATCAAAATACAAAAAAAAAACATATATAATTTTCGTTCGTTGGTTATCAGCGGCATCCAAAATCTTCATAAGTAGTAACTTTTTTACATATAAGTTAAAATTTAACTTAAAAGTTAAATATTTAATTAAAACTGCAAGTTAGTACTTTTAACTTATAAGTATATTTTATAATTATAAGTAAATTTAGTACTTTTAAATATTTTAGTGTTTGGAGTTCAAACCAATGTGTCGATTTTTAAGGCAAAGACAATTGGACTTTTGCAACACTCCGAAAATTTTTACGTGATTTAAAAATAGAGTGACTAAAATTTTATTATGTTGTTTTTGATCGTTTAGACAACAGAAACGCATTACGCCATGGTCTTATTAATCACGATAAAGTTTATAAGATAACTTCATTGCTCGGTCCATTTATTTTATTTGTACTAAATATCTAACTATTATAAGAAAAGGAAAAGTATATCAATATTAAGCTCGTTTTGTAGCTCACATTAAATAACGTATGTTGGGTTCAAGAAAATGTAAGTTCGTATAAGATAAGGTCAAGTTATTTCGACTTTTTTTCTTCGATTGAAACACTTTCAATGGTTATAAGGTAAGATAACGTAGTCCCATTTATTTTTTGTTATTTCATATTGATAAAAGATACGATATTATACACACACACGCGAATGATATGATAGAATATGAGCTCTTACTGGTTTTAAAGATATGATACGACGATAAAATTTATTTTGAAGTGTGAATGATAAATGTTATTCGAAATTGTACCAATATTCGGATCCTATTGAGTATTTCCCATTCTCACACATTTTTCTTTACCTCACAGGTTAGGACGGGTGTGTCGAAGCGCAAAGGTTCGATGTTGTAGTTGTGCCTCAGGACGAAAATCTAAAAATTTCACGTAACTTGTTCTTTTAAAAATCGACTGCAATAGACTTTTATGTTTAGTTTAAATACTCGAACGCGTTCATTAAAGTAAAATTATTTACTTCTAATAAATTAATTAGTATTTCATTCCTTTAAATATTTATGTTGCACTTTGAGATTTTTAATTAGATTTAAAAATATTCGGTAGCGATTCACATAAATTTTATACAATAAATTTTGGATCGTTACAACTTCCTTGACTCGAAAAAAAATCGAACTCATTTAATTATGAGGGTAGATTTAAACACTATCACCAAAATAAGCATTGCTAAAAGAATCGATTTGGATAATAGTTTTATAACGAATATAATGATATCTTCTCTCGAGTTGACTTGCACAATATTTGGATCTCAAGATTTCTCGTTACGCATGTCAGCATTTTCTTACTTCTGATATCTCCAAGTCTTATCCCCAAAAACCTATGAACCACTTCGAGAGTTCGAGGGCTTCTTTCTTTACAGTCAGATTATACCCACTACCTATCCAACCAGGATCAAATAGTTGGTAATTAATAAATTTATATTCCGTCTATACGGTAAGTAATATTTTTAATATGATGAAATATTTTTTATGTTCTTCTATAAATTTTAAATTCAAATTAATGATTTGTCATATTGTTACTCATGAAGTAACACAATATTATAATTAATATTTCATAAAAATATTAATTGTAGATGTGTCTATTACAAATAGTTTGTTGTTACTCCTGAAATAGCACGTCATTATATTTAATATTTCAGAAGAATATTATTTGCTCATGAAAAGTATGAATTATATATTTTTATATTTCATAAGAATAGAGAATTCAATAGACATGTATGTATTTTGTTAAAAATTAGAGCTTCGTATTTATAGGGAAGAATTATGAATATAATATTAATAAAAATTAGGATTATATGGATATAATTATCATTCACTAATAATCATATTATTTAAAATTCATCTAATTTTTTGTCAATTTTAAACAAGGAAATTTTCATAATTACGAATGTTTAAAAATACAATTTAAAAATTAACAAACTTGTTTAAACTTTCAAAAAGCAGGGGAGTTTGTGGAGATTAAAGGTTAGGGATGGGAAAAAAGTTCGCTGGCTGCTCGGGCCGAGCCCCAATTTGAGGCATTGGCCCCAATCGGGCCGGCCCCGTATATTAAAAATAAATNTATACGGGCTTTGCTCGGCTCGGGCCGAGCCTCCTTTTTCTCGATCAGACTTTGTTTGGGCCAAAAAATGTCTAGCCCAAAAAAGTTCGAGCCCATCCCAATCTTTTTTTTATCGGTTTGACTCGGCTCGGGGACATAACTATAAAAGGGTGGTATGGGGAAAGAAATGCAGTACGACCCCACCCCACCCCTTTTCTCACAACATCTCTCCTAAGCACAGCATTTCCAAAATTTCGACAAACTATTGCCATCCTAAATCACAAATCATGCAACCCACCCACCACCAACCATCCCAAATCGAATTTCGCAACCTACTACGACATCTAATTGATTAAAATGATTACCACATCCCATGCGATTGTGGTTGGGTTTGCTCTGTTAGGCTCACGATGACGATTGCCGAGATTTCGAATGTGGCGTGGGTTTATCGGTCATTTACTAGTAGAAGGGCGGAGCCGTCAATAATAAGTTGGTGGAGGCGGGGTGGCGTTGCGAAAGGCTGGACTGGGTACCAATATAGATTAATGAAATTCTTAAAAAATTAGATTTGAAGTAATTTTCCCTTTAAACAAAATGGAAGAGTGGGCTAGTGATATCTTGTAAGGTAAAATGATAAAAGGGTGATTAAAAGGTGTTTTATTCAAACGTGATTTAATAGATCGCACGGTAAATTTTTTTGAATTTCAGCAAATCAAAAAAAAAAAAAGGTTACATTTATTTTTCCTACTTATAATAACTTCACTGTTTTTTATCGAAGTAAAGAAAAAATCTATTTCTAACTACCTTTTTGTCCGATTTCTTTTTTGAATCTCACGAATTTGCTTCGACTTTCCAACATATTTTTCAAAACAATAATCACGTATATACTAAAGAGCTTAGTTCGATTTTTTGAAATTATTCGCAACTCACGTAATTACATGTTCTTTTTTGTTCCATAACTCTCAAACGAATGGCACTGTTAAATACTTGGTATTATAGTCTAAAAAGTTAATTTTCTTCAAAATAATAATAATAAAAAAGAATATGTAAATAAGTTGTTACTTAAAAAAAAAAAAAAAAAAACTCAACTTTATACATCATTTGGTCGACGACAATAATAAATTCATACAATCAATTTATATAATTTTTCAAATTTTTTTATTAAGAATATATCGTTAAAAATAAGGGTGGAGAAAAAGGATTTATCAAAATCAATTTCAAACAATGACCAAGTAAAAAAACATATAAACCGTATAGAGAATCGAACATATACGCACGTGACATGGGTAAAATATTTAACATTTATCTAAATAACAATATTGATTTTAACATTCTTTCTTAAATTTCAAAAATAAAATAAAATTGAGCCCTCGATATTTCCATGCTTCAGGTGACCACTTCTTTTGCATCGCCGCAATTGCGGCTATACTTGTGTAATTGAATAATGATATCTAACACTATTAATAATACAATATTAGTCGCTCAATAAAAAGTAAAATTAAGAAACTTTTAATCATAACTTTCGATTAATGATATTTAGAGTATCTCCAAGAGATTCTATATCTTTAAAGAGCATATTCTATCATTTGGAGAGTATCTATAAATTTAAAGAGTTAAAATTTTGAAGTACTCTAACAATCTCTTTATATTTAACACTTAATTTTACTACTCCCAAAAAAATATTTATTATTTTTCTTTATCTTTTATTTTAACTAATTTTTTTTTGAATTATTTTATTATTTTTCTACATTGAAAATTGAAACACTCTGAATGCATTTAATTATAGATAGTGAATTTGACTCTCCAAATTTGGAGAGCCAAACACACACTCTAAATTAAAATGTTAATTTAAAGAGTTTCTTGGAGCATAATTTAAATGTTAACTCTTTAAAATAAAGAGCATTTCATATTTAAAGAGTCTTGGAGATGCTCTTAGCCCCTGTCTGACATCCATTTTATTTGAAAAATAAATTTTGGAATAGTGATTGATGGAAAATCGTGTGGTTAAAAAGTAAAGAGAATTTTTGAATTTATGTGTAATATTATTTTATTGATAGAATGTACCGTTGAAATAAAAAAAAATATTACTCTGTGCAACAGGTTGACACGTCATGTATTTCAGACAAAGCCATGGGCGCCAGTTGGTGTTTTAAACAAAAACCATGGGGCGCGCTACATGTTTCCAAGTTGCATGCATCATATATTTTTTTATTTTTTTATTTTTTTCCCGTTCACTTTACACTTCAATTATTCAATAGAAATCAATGTTGTCAACTATATTCCTTTGAAAAAGTAAACAAAGACCATTCCAGTTGAAATATTTGCTATAAAAAAATTAGAAGAAGCAAAAAGAAATCGTAAATCAATTATTAACCTTTACTTAAAGAAAACAAATTTAAGTAGAAAGTCACCAATAATTTTGTTTTGTAATAAACATAATGCATCTAGGAGGAAAAAATTGAACAAACTCAATAAAACAAAATCTGGTACATATAAAGTAGCGATCATAAACTAAAGAGTCTCGACCAATTTGGTGCAAAAACTAATGATTATCGATAGTAACAAATGTTTGCAAATTAATCAAATTGAATTTCGAAATAATTAATCCATTCATATTGCATATTACTTAACAAACATTCGCTCAATGTCTCATAACTCGAATCCAATCAAAGCCTAATTTAACTACAAAAAATTTTACAAATGCAAGATACAATAATATTAAAAATAAAGAGTCAAAATAATTTAAAAGTTAAAAAAAAAAAAAAAAATCTCGAGTTTCAATGGGACCAAGGACTCCATTGGCTCCACCTCCCTCGGCTACCTTTCTATGCTATTATTTTAGATCATAATGCTCAAGGAACCCTTAGTTTTAAAAAAATTAAGTCATTTTAATGCATTGTTAAACTTGATGGAGCTCATATTCAGCGTACTAAATTTGTTAGAAACTCATATTGTAAAAAAATTATTGAAAGCCACTTATTTTAGGAGATAACAAACTAAGAAAAGTGAGAAAAGCACGCAAAAAATATTTATTGCAATAACTTTGGAATGGAAATTACAACTTTTAGAAGGGGAATGTGACTTATTAATAAAAGAGGAAATTGCACTACTTAATTTACAAATTATGCATAGCTATTCAAAGAAATCCGCCAAATTAGAGACCACTTGAGGTCACAGCCGGAGTGACATCATCAAAGCTCCAGAGATCCAATGCGCCACCGCCAAGGACTGTTTCCTGCGCCGGATTCGTCGCCGCCGCCTCCACAGATTGACCATCGAGATAGGGAATCTGATAGAACTTCATGAAGTTCTCATAAGCCATCAACTCCTCCGACAGCTTCTGCACTTCATCCTCCTTCGCCGCTTCCTCCTCCTCCTCCTCCGCCGCCGCCGCCGCCGCCGCCGCCGCCACCTCCTCGATTTCCGTTCCTTTGTCAACACTACCATTTTCATTCACCTCCTCCTCCACTTTAAACAAACCCTTCATATCCTGATCAAAACAATACGCATTTTCCAAACCCCAACCCCACGCTGATCCGGATACTTTCTCAATCGAGTACGGATTATACGAATTGTGATTATTATTACTATACGTCGGATTGCGATTGTAATTGAATGGATTGTACGCGTCGCCTTCGTTTGGGAAATTGACTTTAGCTTTTTTTCCTCTGATTATGCGGGCTTCTCTATCGTACGCCCGGGCTGCTTCTTCAGCTGTGTTGAATGTACCCAGCCAAACCCGAACTCCTTTTCTCGGGTCACGAATCTCGGCTGCCCATTTCCCCCATGGCCTCTGCCGTATTCCCCTGTACAGGTTCTTCCTCTGCCGCTTTGCATTTCCACCCGTTTTCACTTGCTTATCACCTGCATTTATAAATTCCTCAATCAGATTCTAGATATAGCCTAGGACAAAAAGCAGCAAAATCTAGTTAAATATTTACCCGAACAAGTTTGGGATCTTTTGAGAGGCTGAGAACCGTTTTGGCTGGAGGAGCTGGAATTGTTGGGTTTGGCAAAACGAGAATCTGGCCAGAGGTCGGCGGCGGAGAGATGGCGGGTGGCGTTGGTACGAGGGATGAAATCGGCGAGGATTGCACCACCACACATTCTCGATATTGATAATTGTGATTAATGATTAAGAAAATAAATGAGAATCAGAAATGAAAAACACTTGAAATTTGATTTTGGGTAATAATTTTGATGAGAGAATGTGTCGAAGAGTTGCAGTATATATAAGCGAGAGGGGACGAAAGGTTGGTGAAAGTGATTGCACTGTTTGACAAATTTTTATTAATTAAATTCAAAGAAACGTTTAGAGGCTTGGATTAGTTGTTTTCTCTTTTAAATTTGAGTTTCGTCACGTGCACCCCAGTAATGACAGATGTAACATGCACGTAACCATCATTGAATGTCTGTAAGATGACAAGATTTCAATCTTTTCTTTCTAGTAACATGTAGAAGAAATTAAAGTACAAACAATTAAGAAGGTGATCCTTGTATTTATTTATTGTCTTATACAAATTCCTATATTCACTTTTTATAAATGATTTGAAATTTGCACGATATTCATAAATCGGTGGCAACAAACCTTGAAACAAAGCCTTTTATCTAAAAGCTTAAATTAACGGACATTTTCATTTAAATTATGTTGTATACGTTGGTTCATTTTTCATCAATTATTTAATGTTGTGTTTTATAATTGTGCAACAAGACGTCTCTACACTGATAACATATTTAGCCTCTCTTTGTATAAAATGAAAAGTTAATTAAAATGCAATCAACGTGAAAACATTATTTTGAATCTCACATACACTGATACTTTTCATTTATAATTGTGAGCCAGATACTAGTCCTCTTAAAACACTTTCTTAACAATCTCTCTCCAGTAAGACTTGAATTTAGTGCGTCTATATATACTAATACGACAATACCATATTTAACAACCTCGTTTAAGCTTTTAAATATTTGCAACTCTTTTGCTAGCTGGTATTCCGCGGTAGCCAAGCAAAGATGTTTATCTCCTTGATGAAGACTAGGTTAGGGGCTTAGATTCTTTGAATTGACTTTCATAATCGCATCCTGACTACCTACTGCGGTATTGGTATTATCACGTCTCCTTTGAAAAATTAGCAAAGTCTATAACCTAATATTATGACTACCTCAATTTTCAACCTTCCATTTTTTCATTATTTAGCTTCTCAATTCGACCCCTTTCAAAGTAGTCTCGAATCTTGAATTTATATTCTTGTTTGATTTGAATTTTCGATAACTTTCATAAATGAATGACGTCAAAATTTAAATGTTCATTTTTTTTTTTGCCTAATTCAACGTCATAAGATCACACCATCTTAAACTTTAAGCCAAAAAACTTATTCATTTGAATTACATCTACAATGTTGAGAATTGAAAATCATAATTCTATCCCATCGAAAACAATAAAGAGTGAATACGACACATAAGAACATGTAAGTTTGCAAGAGAAGAGTCTACACTCTATTCCCTAACCTCTCTTTTAATGATAATCAAAATCCTAAAGAAGCTCCTTATTTTTAGACAAATTAGGGTAAGATAAAAAAATTACAAGTGCGAAACTATCTTTGATGGAATTTTGGTTTAGGAACTGTACACAGTGACAATAATTAGATTTCACAGCTTAACATACAATATACCACTCACGTGCAGGTTGAATTCATTGATTTAATATTTTATAATTATAAGTACTTAAATTCAAGACCTTAAATAATGTCATATTAAGGATTTTGCTACTTATACATAAAAAATATACATAACGAATTACATAATATGATGTGAAGATAAAAACAATTGAATAAAAAAATTTATTATATTTTAAATTGACAGACGATGACATTATGTAATTTATTATATTAATTTTGATATACATGTAACAAGATCTTATATTAAGCTATCCCTTTCCTTTCATTGAAATTGGTTTTTGCTAGCTGTCAAAGGGAGTAAACTACTTGCATCTAAAACTTGGTCTTCCATGGGGACCAAGGAAGGAATAGTACAATGATGTTTATCTCCTTAATGAGGATTAATTGATTAACAAATTAATTAACTAAGGCTATGGTTAGAGGCTACCATTAGCTTCTTTGAATTGACTTTCATAATCAAAGCCTAATCGAATTAGTTTGTTTTTATTTCTTTAGTCTTATTCGAATGATAATAACCATTCATATTTGAAACGATTAGAGATATACATTTCAAGATAGTCGATCATGTCAGAGATATGTTACAATTTTTTTTTCAAAATTTATAGAAATGACCTCTTTTATTTGTTTTACGCAGTTTTTCTTTCGTCGATTTTCAAATCAATTCTAAGAGAGGTTCTATTTTTAAAAAGCATCTATTAAAAGTTATCGAGGTTACGAATTTTAAGAGATTGATATGATAGGAGGAAATTGCTTTGAGAGTTATGAGTTGAAGCCTAGTGGTGCAATTCTCTTCATTCAAATTAGTTTCTAGAACCATAGGGTAAATGGGAGAACAAGTTGTGGATAATTTAAGCATTAAAAGTTCAAGGTCTTATCCTATGAGAATCTTTTTACTTTTTTTTTTTGAAAAAATAATAATTGTTTAATCTCTGTAATCACTACTTAGTAATTGATTAATATTTATGAAAACCGTGGAAGCTCATTGTATCATTAAAAGTCAGGGACATATCATATCCACGACTATTGACTAGGAAGTAAGACGTCAAATATGTAGCATCTAATTGACATAACGCAAAATATATTTTTCTTATTATTTTTTTATTTTTTTAACAGATAGTGTGATTGAAAAGTGAGAAAAAAATTGTAAATCTTATAGAATGAATGGCGTGAGAATAATTTTAAAAATTATGTATCAAACAAGCCCTAAATTTGACAATATACGAAAGCTTATGAATATACAAGAAATTCCAATTCAACTAAATTTAAAAAACTTATCACGGTACATATTTTTTATATTTGTTGAGCTTGACAAACACTTCTATGAACATTGACACGGCTTACAGTTTGTCTAACATGCTATATCGCGCAAGGAGATTTGTTAGTCTTCCAATGTAAGAGTAGTATGCATGTGACTCAAAAATACAAATGTCTACTTATTTCATGGACTGACTTTGCTAATAATCAATAAATACTTTATAGTGCTTCACTCCAACTTAGTTTCTAAAAAACATAAGATATGACTAAACTGTAAGATCAAGTTTCACGTCTAGACGCACTTCTTAGAACATTGATCCAAAAGTATGCACCCTCACACAAATAAACCAAAATTATGATAGATTAAGCATTAGAATTCAATCCATCACTCGTTTTTCAATCTTCAACGGTCAAGCTTGTGAACAGTATTTTTTTATGTTTCTGAGAATTTTCAATTCACACCTAATAATGCCTAGCGTAAAATTATCAATTCGGTCAGTTGAAACAGGTACATGCTTTTTTTTTTAAATATTTATACTAAGTTTGGACGCAATTTATAAATTCAATCAAAATCAAATATTAATATCAATCGTACATTCATAACCATGGCTATTAATCTTTATAACTCGATTTATAAATTTGTCAAACAAACTTAATTTCTACGAGATAAAACTTAGTCAAAATAGAATAAAATTGAAAAGATAAGAAATTCTTATCAATATGCTATTAATTCTAGAGCATATCTGTATCTGGAAAGAAAAGTACTTATTTATTGATTAATGATGATGATGATGATGATGATGATGATGATGATGATACAATAACAATTTACACAGACTAAATTAGGAAAATTCAATTAACCTAAAAATCAATTATAACGGCTAATTAACTACACAATATATCAGAACCCTCTAAATTTAATATTCTGGTGACCCACCCTTGAGTTAAATCAAATAATGAAGATATATGTGAAAGATCCTTCGAAAAAATTTAATAGCCAAAATGAGTGCATTACATAAGGTCAATTAAAAAGAGAAGTTGTACACAACTTAGGACGTGCTTGGGAGTTTCGACATATTGGTTACGAGCGTTTTTCAAAGTATCGATTTTGAGTGGTTTTAGTAGCAATTTTTAAAACGTCCAACTTATAATTGAGAGTTTATTATCCATCGAGTCTGAAAGTTTTTTAAAAATGTAAAGTTACATATATGTTCCTTAGTGAAATTTTGAGTTTGTGATTTTTCGTATGAACTTTTTTTACTTATAAGTGATATTTTACTTATATGTAATTTTTTTTACATATAAGTTAATATTTAACTTTAAAAATTAAAGTTAAATATTTACTTAAAGGATTAATAACTAAAAACCCCTCTAAAAACATTTCCATTTGCTATATATCCCCTACTTATTGAAAATTACAGAAAACTCTTTATTTGAAAAATTTTGTGCAAAAACCCCCTGCCGTCAAATTTTTCGTTAAAAATAGTAAAAATGCCACAATTAAAAAGTAACAATTGCAATTTTAGCATCCAAACTTTTTATTCTTTTACAAATAATACCTAAATTTTTTTATGTACCACCCATAATTTTAAGCTTTTAAAACTTTATTTTTCACCCCACCCCACTTCATTGTCTTTCCCAAAATTTTATTATTTTATTTAATTCCTTCCAAAACCCTTCTAAGTGCCTCATGACAAATTCCTCATTTCTTCTTCTCATTCCCAATATTATTATGTTGTTCACTTCAATTCAAAGGGCCATGTGTTCCCTAGTGTTAATATCTTCGTTGCATAAATTCCATGTTACGGTTCTTGATTGTATTTGAGGGCATTTTGAAAATTTCTTCCGTACCTTGAGTGCCTTCTAACTATGTTTACTATGTGAACTTCATTTCTGTTATTGACAAATCAAATAAATTTTATTAATATTAATATTTCTTTAAACGGTTACATTTACATATCTTTTTCTTTCATAATTTTCTAATGACCAAGTAGCGAGAATCAAGTAAAAGTGAGGCTACAAGGACCAGTGGCCCTGGAGTATAAAATCATACACAGATGAACATGGAAACAACAAAGGAGATGCAGTTTTGTCATATGAAGATCCATCTACTATACATTCAGCTGGTGGTTTTTTCAACGGGAAAAACTTAATTGAGTGTTATCTTGGAGTAAAAATTTCTTGTGTTTTCCATATAGCTAAGAGTGCATGAGAAGAAGAAATGAGGAATTTGGGGTAGAGATTTAAGAGGGTTTTGGAAGGAATTAAATAAAATAATAAAATTTTGGGGAAGAAGATGAAGTGGGGTGGGGTGGAAAATAAAGTTTCAAAAGTTTGAAACCGTAAAAAATTAGGTGTAATTTGTAAGAGAATGAAAAGTTTGAACACTAAAATTACAATAATTACTTTTTAATTTTGACATTTTTATTGTTTTTAACGGCAATTTTGACAGTGTGAGAATTTTTCGCACTTCAAATAAGAGGATTTCTGCGACTACCAATAGGTGGGGTATATAGCAAATAGAAAGGTTTCTAGGGCCTTTTTTTTGCTATTAATCCAACAATTAAATAATAGAACTAAAAAAATAATAATAAAACTGAACCGCCAAATAGCTAGTAATAAATCTGATTCGCAACTGATGAGTGCGAATGTGAACGGCATCAGTTGCGAATGTGAAAGTTCCCGATACTCACTGCCACTACGATACCGCCGTTTTAATACTTTTGCGATTCAAAATACTCACGGCATAATTTGGGCAGCCACTTTTAACTGAATTAAACTACTTGTACATTCTACTTTAAACCTTGTCAAAGATGATTTGAGATCTTATCAAGTATAAAAAATGTAAATCAAGTAATAAAGTAGGATGTACATGTAGCATCGCTTTTTTTAACTTGCCACTGCAATATAGTTATTTGGCTTCTATGTGCGAAATGTTAACACTCGATTTTACTCATATTAGTAATTTCGAAACGAAGACAAGTGATTTGCACTTGCAGATTGCGCGTAGGATGCAACTATTCAAAATTGTAGCAAGTAATCACGCTCCGTCTGTTGATTTACTTTTGAAAATGCAGAATCTCTTCTCTTGTCGTAAAATAGCGAAATGTTCCAGTTGGGCATTTTTGAAATGTTGCAATCCTCCTATTCGTGCTCATGCATACATCGTGCTGCTTCGTAAGGTTTGGTCCGGTCCTTGCACAGCATAGGCATTCTTCCGCGTACTATACCAAAAATAAGGCGATCAAGGTGAATGAAGCATCGACCGAAATCTGATCGAACGAGCAGAGTATACAAAGAAGAAAATAAGACCATAACACATTTTCCAGTTTCTTTCACTTCGGTCCCAGAAGACGAGATTCTTCAAAGTATACAACAAAAGGAAGGGGTAATATATACATAAGAGAACAAGGCCAGTACAAATAAATTACAATACTGGCAGTCTACGTCGTTGAGGTCCAAGGAGAGTCCTTTGTCGCAAAATCATCTAAATCCCAGCAAGCAGCAAAAACAGTCTCTCTCTTTATCTCGTCATTGAGTTCACGCACCTTTAACGCTTCCAGGATCTACACAGTAACTGAAACTATACGTAAAATGAAAATTGTGGCCTTAAATGACCCAAGTTACATCCTTTTTCTCTACATAAACAAAAAAATGAAAACCTAAGTTCAACGGAGCGAAGTCCCCCTCGGATGCATATGTATGCTGGTCATCGTAAAAGGCAAAGGCAACAGGTCAGCAACAATAAACTCATGATACTGGTCGAATAAGATTGGAGAAATATACTATGAAAAATAAAGTAGCTCAGCAGCCGAGTAGAAACTCATAATGAATGCAATTATCACCATCCAAAATGTCAAAGAAGGGATACAGCTATAGCCTAGCCTACAGGGAACTCAGTGTTCAATAGAATCTATCAAAGAGGTATATCGTTTTCAAACAAAAGAACAACACCTCTCAAATAAAAGTAGACTTAACATTCAAACTCTCAAAGAGCCTGGTTCAAGATCCATCGTCACATGCCTCAATTAAGAGACTACTGCACTCCTCTGTCAAATCATTTTTCCGATTTTTTTCTTCATGCACATTCACAGATAAGCGATGAAATTTAGTTGACGGAGAAGGTAAAGTATTCATTCCTAACCAAACTATTTGACAGCAGTGAGCAGTTAGCTAGAAAATATTTTTTAAATCCGGTCCACAGCATACACAATGAGTTTGGTGACGATCGGAGGAGTTGGGCTAGTTAGATAGAAAATAATTATTGCATTTGCCTACTTCCCATGGTTGCACAGAAAGATATAGAGTGAGACTTCTTGTTCTTCCTACTCTTGATTCCAACTGATTACAGGTTTGAAGTAATGTGAAAAACTGAAAATACTATAAGTTATCAAGAAAACTTGGACATCCAAGCCCAAAGTCCAATAACAAATTTAATTTAAATTTTTTTTTTTATGCATGGATATGCTAATGTATGTTATTCATGAGAAGGGGTAAAAGAGGAGAGAGAAAGCAAGCAAGCAAAATGAATAAGGAGTTTCCAATATTTCTCTGACTCATGATCGTAGTAGGTTCACTATATACTTTTGTATATTTTTGTACTTGAAAATGTTTTTGGCTTACTAACTGATTAATCAACACACTATAGTTTACATTGGGATTTCTTAGTCAAAAACTAGTCACAATATATAAAGCGCAATAAGTCATGTAAAATATTTGTCCTTGTTAGTTATTATAAAAGGTTCCGTAGTCCATGTGAATTACTGAAAACTCAAAAGTTTTCTAGTTAAATGTTTTTGTTTTAGCATCCCATATATTGCTCAAAAGTCTTAACCCATCGATAGGAAGAATGCAGGGAAAAGATAGCAAAACATTGTATAATGACCCTACTAAGGTGATGCATTTGTCTCAAGATAAAATTCTGTCACAAAACAGAACTTAAAACACAACATTAGTAGAATAAATCATTCTACAGATCATTATGTTCCAAAGAGCAAATATTTTAAAGGAGTACAGCTGGCAGAACTGCAAATTAACCAAAAAGAGAGGGAGAATATGGAGGCTGGCATACACTGAATCTAGGTATAAGAGAAAATTGAACACAAAAATAAAGCCATGCCACGATGGAGAATACTCCAGGAATTGATGAAAGTCAGAGATCAAAAATAAAAAACGAGAAATATCCAGCCAGCCTTGTTCTAATAGACAAGGAAACTTGATTCTACTGGTTGGTAACCTAAAATTAACTAAAGATATGTTAAGCTTGAAAATGAAGATAAATTAAAGGTGTGTTTGAGCCACATTATTTTGAAAGAATGTATTTTGATATAGTAGATTGATGGAAAATGTGTGGTTGAAAAAGAAGAAAAAGTTATTGATATGATGGAAAATATTATTTTATTGAAAAATGTGTGGTTGAAAATGAGTAGAAGAATGTGAATGAAAAAAATAATGTGGATCAAACATGGGCTATTAGTTACTTTAAGTGAACTTTCATTTGTGTCAAACAGGGGCTAAGCTCATAAACATGTCTTCTCCCAAATTTTGTTGTCCATGAATGTCAATGGTATCGGCATGCAGTGCATGCACCACCTTATGCACAGAGAAACATAAAGATGAACAAGTACACAGACTTACGAGAGAAGTATACATTCGTTTTATTTTGATCAGTTATTGAGAAAGGTAGTATATTATATGCTACAATGTTTCCAGGCCAGAATATTCACTAGAAATTGACAGATTAGTACATTCTCTATTAGTCTACTCCTTAGATCTCCTCAAAATAAATATGCCAGAGTGTTTCCATGCCAGAATTTTCACTAGAATTGATAGAATTGTACATTCTCTACTAGTCTACTCCTTAGATCTCCTCAATGAAAATACCATCAGCATCCAGCTTAGAAGACAACAGAGCTATGATAGCCAACAATACAACGTTTACTAAATGATCCCAACATGGAGAAAGTATCCCAACTAGCGCTAAAGGCCAAACCCCCCAAATTGTTTCGAACACGTAGTAAAAGAGAACCACTACTTTTAGATCAGGCCAAATAGTCCTTGTGTTTTAAGAAGTTGGATTGTTGCCAGCACTCGTCAATTCATGCTAGCACCATTAATCTATATAAAATTACGCGCAGTCCTAAACAACCCCAATCATTTGAATCAAGATTTCTTACAAAAATCAAAGTATGAAACATCTATCTCATCCTTTGAAACCTTCCGTCCACCAAAAAGCCATGACAGTCACCAAGTCGCCACTAGAACTTACCACCATCATTGCAACGTAGAGTTAAGTTATGTCAACCAGACACAATGTGAGAAGCCTGTGATAAAGGGTCTGACCTTCAATTTTGGTCAGCCAAGTTTCATTTTATCAGTAATTTTTTTTTAGCCTTCTTTGCAATATCAAATAATTCGGTGATAGGCCCAGCAGTCCATTTTTCTTTTGTAGTTGCAAAATATCTAATTTCTGGAACCTTTTAAAGGGGTATCTCTGAATCAAATAGGGCGAAGAAAATGGATTTATGGAGTCGAACTCAAATTTATTGGAAACATGGCTTCTTGTTGCATTCAGATATTGGCACTTGATTACCTGGTTTGTTCCATACATTAAAGGATGCTGCAATTTCTGTTCACAGAAAAATGATGACTGGTTCGGAAATAAAATCTTTGCTACACTAAATCAAAGGTGGGAAGAAAAAACATACTTGAATACACAAGATGGATGTGAATCATAACAAAGCAGGGATTGTAAGATTAAGAGGGGATGGGTTGCTTGGATGTTAGGCGTACCTACCAAGTACCTCCTATTGATTTTCACTGTTTCAACTCTGGCGTCTGATTCTATTTTAGACGGTTGGGTTATGAGATGTAGGGGCAGTGGTAGCGATGGGCTGGTGGTGGAAACTATGGGTTGTGTAGATGATAATCCAGTAGTGTCAGAGGCAGTGATGGCCCGTATGGTGTTGTTCGAAGAGGGCAGCTGATGGCGAAGAGGATGGAACTAGTTTCCTCAACCATCGTGAAAAGAGAGAGTTTTTTCTCATTTCATGTAACAGTGTGGGTGGATGGAAGATTAAAACCTCATATCAAGTTAATGAAAGTATGAATGCCAAGATCGCAATAGGGTATGGTTTAAAACAAGTGAGGGTTCTTCGTCATGTTACCAATTTTAAGAAGGTTCATGTACAATTTAAATGACATGCATAAACAAAAGAGAGTTAAGTTTTTCCTTGAAGGATATTAACTGCATCTGGTGAAGTACTAGAGAGGTATGGACTGTATTGTAAAATGGAAGGCAAACATAATGCCATTACCAAAACAATGTTTGTTAGCAACTAATATCTACAAAAAGAATAAAATAACTCACAAAATATGAGCAACAAATTACCTCAAAAATAGGGGGGAAAAAAACACGGAATCATCAGCAAATTATTCCACGCCAGCAACCTTGTACCTCAATTTCATATTTTGATTCTCCTGCCAAAAAATGTTTTAATCAAATTCAAATATGAAAACAATTCATCAAATGTTTAAATAATGAAATTGCATCCAGTTTCAATCTAAAGATTGAATCTTTGTTCCAAGATTCAACCTTTCTTCTCATTCTTACCTGACCAACAACCTTAACAGAGGTCTGCTCCACCAATTTCGACAGTGCGTCAATCTTGCAAAGCATTTTATCATACAAATCCTCCAACTCACCCATGTAAATAGCGGCCTCAGAGCCCACTAGTTTACTCATCCTCCTAATTTCAAACCCCTCTGCACAGATATCCAACTTCTTCTGATTTTTCAAAGCCCTCCTTATGGCCTCCAAAGTCTCACCTTCTTCATCCTCCACCATCGCATTAGAGCCTCTCAAGTCGCAGTTGATCAAAGGGAAAGGAGCATTGGGGCTGAAAGAATCGTAATGGGATCGAAAATATGGACCAATGTTAATAATACTCAAGCTCTTGGGCTCAAAGCTTTTGCTGGGAATGCAGTACTCATAGGTCTTATACTCATGGGTGTGGATTAACTTATCTTGAAGCGGCGTGGTTAAGAGGAGAAACAGAGATGGCGGGTGTAAAGCCGTGGTATTGTGTGGAGTGAAGGCGAGAGAACAGGAAGAGGAGAGAGAAAGAGTGGTTAAGGAGTCTTTGAGTGAGGGACGGAGAGGGGTTTTGCGGCGAGCGGAGAACCAGCCGAGAAGGGTGGAAGAGAAGGATAGAGTGATCGGCGGCGGTAGGGGGAGGTGGGAAGGGAGGGAGATGAAAGAGGTGATGGTGGCGGTGAGAGATGGGCTGGTGGTGGTGGTGGTGTCGTCGTCAGAGAGGGGAATGGAGTCGGAGAAGACAACATGGCCAAAGAGGAAGCCGTGAAGGTCGCCGGAGGAGGCAGATGAGCGGTGGAGAAGGGAGGCTAAAGTGGCGCCCGATATTAGGATCTTCTCTATTGACATGTCGCCCATTACTTCGACTGACTGATGGATCGTGAGTTCAAAAATTACATGGCTTCAACTGAAATCGCTTATTAGCATTTGGTGCAAACACTCGTGGATTCTCACATTTCACTCCATTTTTTTTTTTCAATTTTCTTGGAAACCAGTCATAGGCTCTCATTAAGATTGACGTCTGCAAACAATATCATAATACAATTACTTCAACAAGAATCAACCAAGAAGCTAATGAATTCAGTTTGTGAATCATTAACTTAAAGTAAAAAGTACCACAACCAACTTCGTATTAACTCGCATTCAAATATTCCACTTTCAGTCCTTGCATGCTCCAAGAGCATTGCATTTGACTACCTCAATCTTGAAAGTGTGATGTCGAGCCAAGTTTGTTCCCTCCTGGAGTGCAATTGCCTCAGTAGTCTCTGGTTCAAAACAACAAAAAGTTTTCTTGACGAAGGTGCAGTGACCACCCAAATGGTTGCTTACACTCTTGGTCATCCGAACAGCGGCATCAGGAATTTGTTTGAATTTTTCGTTTGAGGGTGCCATCCATTTTACTAATGGACGAGATTCCACAGTTTCGCTGTCTTGGTAACCTCAATCACGTAAAAAAAAAAACCATCCATAAGAGCTGTAACCAAAGCAATAACACCATCACCATCTCATACACGGCAAACATGCTCTGGTTACCCCAAATTGCCCACAACATGCAGCATATAATCTCAAACTCATCCACTGTTACACGATTAAGATGCTTAACAGTGTATCATACGTTTAATCTTACTCCAGAAATTGCTCTTCTTCCATACCAATTTTGCATACTCGCATTCAAATAGGGCATGAATGCTATCTTTACAGTGCAAAATGCCAAATGACCATATCTTTAGAGTCATTCTGCTCAAAGGGTTGAAACTAATGATATCGTGGTTAAACTAAACGATACTCATTTCTTTTATGTACATACCAGTTATCGTTGAAAATTATTTATGAAAATTTCTTCTAGCTAGAAAACTGAAGGACAAAGAAACCTAGGTCTTGAGATGAATTCTATACCATGCAAAGTTCAAAAGTTTCAACTGTAGATGCAAACTTTGAAGTGAAACATTGATGTCTATCGTGGTCAGCTCAACAAAGCATTGTAGACTGAGGGCAAGTTGATGACCACAAAGGCTATCTCAGGGTTAATGTCTATCATATTCATATCGGTAGATTATTGAGCTCAGAGCTCAAAGCTGTTTCAAATTGAATATCAAATACAAGAAGACATCATTGTACACATTATATATTAAGTTCTCATTATCAACAAAACTTAAGTTAGGCTTGATTGCTTCTTTGTGACTAGGTGAGCCTTAGCTTCAACTTTGGAAACTATTTAGCCTTGGAAGCATTTACACTCATGGAATTGTAGAATCCGATTTTCGACAAGACATAGTTACTAATCGAAGTTGGTGCTACCAATACCTCCAGCAGACCTCTTAAGTAACTGGCAGAGCATCATCGTATGATATCTGCCAAATACAAGTGAGGCATGTTGTTGCCTTGAAAGTCTTTTCCGTATGGTAAAGACCAATTCTCAACCAAGCTTTTGATCGACAGAGAGACACTAAAGATTTCCCTATTTTCCCACTTTAGTTGTTTCCTTGTCACAGTTGCCCTAGTTTTGACGAGGAGATAATTCTCAACAAGTGTTGACCACAATGGCTGTTGGTTTAAGATCTTTCATGGAAGCAGGAGAGAGATAGACGATCTAATCTTCACTCCAAAATTTGCAAACATTGCCAATAAAAATCAGTTTTTGCCCTGAGTTTGTGGATTTTGGTTTTGCAATAGTCCTCCAACGGTTGAAATCGGAAGCTTCCCACGTACGGTGCCTATATATTTCCATCCATAATCCAGCTTGCTTTGTTGTACCAAAGTCAGACCTGTAGCAACAAACTAAAAGGAAAAGAGATTCCAGCCAATACTTTCATGCTTAGATCAGTCGTTCACTGTGAGAGAATGTAAAAGGCTAGCAAAAATGTAAAATTGCCTCCTAAGCTACAAAAAGAATAAAGGATCCTAAATTTATAGTCTTGGTGATTAATTTTTAACCAAACTGGAATGGTCAAGTCCTACAATGATTCAAGGCTATCAAGAATCACCATTAAACAAGTCATGGTGATTAGTTTGGGTACAATCATCGAACAAGGCTTGTACTGTTATAGAAGACATAAAAAGTCAAATGCAATCCTTGCTTATATCAGCTCCAACTGTATAATGTGGGTTGGTATGTGATCGCAACATGCTGTGCCAAAATGTCCGCATTAATCAATTTAAGACCGCCCAACACTAGAGAGAACAATTTCAAAACGATGTTATCTCTATATATCTTTTTCTAGGATAACTTTGATACAAATTGTTGTGTTAATTATGCTCAGAATCTTTCATACCAATTGTTGGGAATTCAAGGATCACATATCGCTCGATACCACTTGATATGAAATCAATCATCGGATTGAGATCTTGAAGTTATATGGCACAATAATGAAGTATTTGATCACAAGTAAAAGAATAAAAGAAAACAATATGATAGAGAAATTAGGAGATTTTATTACACCAATAATAATAGTAAAATATACAGTTAATCTTAAAGTTCTACTAATCTCTTTTCTCACATTATTCTCCATGCCCGACACGCTATGGCTCGGGCTTTCTACCCTGTATATATACACACACACACTGGTTCAAGTTGTTTTCTCCATCTTAAACTCATTTTCAAGTCCAATACCAATTTTCAACTCCCAATGAATTTCCAAAATAAAACTTCAACTTGTCATAGTACTCAAATAGTATTCTAAACTAAATTTTTCTTGACATACACTTCAATTAGAATTTTTCAATTACTTCAATAAGTAATTCGGGTCACACCCAAATTCTAACAATCTCCACCTTGACATGAATTCCATTGCAACGAACAAAACTCTAAAATATTCTACACTTGGAGAAGAAAATCCATCCGCAAGGAATGAACTGACTCTGCAGTAATAACCAAAACCGATTTCTTCAATCAAATACAAAATATTTTACATATTCCAATAAATCCAAACACTACTCTGCAAAATTACCTCAAATTCCCAAAAAAATTATAATAATTTTAAAATTCACCTAATTGGGTTGTAACACACCCCAAAGCAGAATCAAACTCAAATATTTTTAAAGAAGGTCGATTGCTAGATTGTACATATTCTATTACGCTGAAAGCATACTCAACAAAATCAGCATTTACATACCTTTTACCACTGGGTCCGTCCCTAGCAATTGAATACAATGGTACCGCATGTGATGGTGGCAAAGTGGCATTATCTATATCTCCTGAACTCCATTGAGCAATATTCTTCAAATCCGACCCTTTACGAGCTCCTAAAAGTATTGTACTAAACTGAATGTCCACCATGGTATTGAACCTGTGCTGATTGACTCTTCTAGATTCTGCATGATGTATAACCGACACATTTTCCGTCCCCCTAACACAACTTATGCACCCTTACAAACCTTCAAAACTCAACATCCATCTCAACCAAAGAATACATAACAATTTGAATCAAGGATAGGAAATGAGATGAGATTCTTCTTCAAATTCGGAACATGTCGAACCTGGCCAAGTGTTCTAGTCGTCCCATCCAATAGCTTCAATCTGACAGTACCAATTCCAGCAACACAACAAGGTGTGTTGTCTCCTATAACCACGACACATTTGGAAACAGTTTCATATATAGTAAACAAGTCCTTATTAGGACACGTATGAAACACACACACTGAATCCAGAATCCAATCATCATCTGGTTTAGACTCGATGTTAGAAATAGCTAAGAGATCTCCATCACTTACAATGTTCTCTGTGAGGTCTGCTTCACCTGAAATGTCTGATTGCTTCCCATATCGACTTGCAGCCAACATTTATTTATTCTGCAATTTGTAGCAATCCTTTTTCAAGTGCCCATTCTTCTTGCAGAAGTTACAAATCCTATTACTGAACTTAGATTTCGATCTGCCCCTTCCAGAACCACCATGAGCAACAAAACCTTCTCCATCTCTGACCCTTGAAACCAGATGCTTCATCTTCTCTTTTGAAAATAAAGTATCATACACATCCTCTATGGTGAGAGTATCACGACTATACAAGATCATGTCTCTAAATAAAGAAAATGAAGCGGACAATGAACACAATAGGATCAAGGCTAAATCTTCTTCATCATACTTTACTTCCAAAGTTTCCAAATTAGCGATGATCTCTTTCAAGTGATCTTCCAATGATCCTCTTCTGCCATTCGATGAAAGTATAAACGTTGCTTGAAATGTAACTTGCTTGTAAGACTTTTAGTCATGCATAATTGCTCCAATTTCAACCATAAAGCAGCTGTTAAACCTTCCTTCAAAACTTTCTGAAAAATGGTATTCGATAGATGAAGATGAATGTGAGAAACTGCCTTCTTATCCTTCCGTAATTTCTCCTCCGCAGTCAAAGTTGCGGACATCTTGTCAATTCCTAACAATGCATCATCGAAATCCTGTTGTGCGAGTATTGCACACATCTTAACCTGCCATAGCGAAAATCTAGTGCTCCGATCCACAAGCGAGATTTCATACTTTATGGAAACTATCACGAACAAAAAATCTCGAACAAATCAAACCATACACTCTTGTGGAACTGTCGAACCTGGCGATCGACACCACTTGTTATGTTAATTATACCCCGAATCTCTGATACCAACTATTGGGAATTTAAGGATCACGTATCGCTCGATACCACTTGATATGAAACCAACTACCGGATTTAGATGATGAAATTATATGGTACACTAATGAAGTATTTATTACAAGAAAAAAGAATAAAATAAGATAAGAAAATATGACAGAGGAATTGAGAGATTTTATTGTATCAATAATAATGGAAAAATATAGAATTGATTATAAAGTTCTAGCAATCTCTTTTCTCACATCATAAAATTGTATGGAAAAGCCTACTATTTATAGAAAACGTATATGAGACGTCCAAACTCTCCTAATAGAGTTGTTGATGAAGTAGGAAGCCAAAAAATCGAGTCCAAAACGAAAAAAGTGAGAAAAACATGAAAAATTGGAATAGGTACCTCCAGGCTACCCGGTGTCGCGGCGCCCGGCGTTTTGCCAAATTTTTTTATTATTTATTTATTTATTTATTTATTTTTTGTTTCAAGTTGTTTTTTCCATCCCAAACTCATCTTCAAGTTCAATACCAATTTCCAGCTCCTAAATGAGCTTCCAAAATAGAATTTCAACTTGACATATGACTCCAATAACATTTCAAACTGAATTCTTCTCACCGTACACTTCAATTAGAATTCTTCAATTATTTCAAAAAGAAATTCGGGTCACACCCAAATTCTAACATAAATTCTAGCAGTTACGACTGATCAATATTTTCCACTCTTATTACAATAGTTTCAAACTTCTATTCATGAAGTTGCATGCACATCCAAGTCCATAAACACACAAAAAGTATGGTTCTAGTCAACATGTCATGGAAACGTACACTGCGGTCAGCATTTAAACTAACTACTAACATGGCAGATAGGGGTGGCGATGGAGCTCGGCTCGTGCCCTGAGCACACCGCTAGTGGGTCTTTTTTATTTTATTTTATTTTATTTTATTTTTTTACACTATACTAAACCTAAAAAATATATATATACATATTTTCTAAACATTTTTTTAAATATACATTTTTCAAATTTAAAAAAAAAAAAGATAAACCATCCTCTTTTATCCATGTTTGGGATCGGCTACTTCAATTTTGAGTAGGCGAAGTTAAAAATTGTACACGAACAACTTGTTACGTGTACAATTTTTTAAATAAATTATAAAGGTATTAAAATAATATTTTGTGATGAATATGGTTAAATTAAATATCACTTACTTGACTACATGTAATTTCGACATATTTATCTTGCAGTCGATAATAAGCGTCTTTCCAATCATTCACGCACATTAATGCTTCCAAAATATATTTTATTAGTCGACTCCTGATCTCAGTGAGAACTCTCTTCCCTACACTAAAAACAGACTCCGAAACTACAGTGCTAACCGGAGGTGTTAGTAGATCTTTTGTCATTGCAGAAACTACTGACCATCGGCGTTCATACATTTGCCAGAAATCAATTACTTCTTTTGATGTTTTTCTAATTGCATTGTTACTAGGCATATTATGATTAACGTAATCAATTAATTTATCAGACAACGCATTTGGACTATTACTCGATATTTGAGTACATGCATTGGAAGACAAACTACTACTACTACTAGAGGAACCACATGCATATGCAGTTGAATCATATATATATGAGTTCATGCATTGGAATAAATTTAAAATTTCAGCGTCGTCATCTCCTATATTAGTGGGAATAGTAGTTGTAAAGTCGGAGGGTACACGAGTAATATGTGTACAAATTCGTGAAGCATATATTTCATACATTTCACATAAAATTTGTTCCAAATTCCTATAAGTAATAGGTACGTTAATAGTTAAAGCATTTGAAATTTGATCAATAACAAATTTATAACAAATTTAGTACTCGATAAATTATATCGGGAATCCATGACACATGCTAACATAAATAATATAGGCAAGTCTTCTCAATATTTTCTAAATTTTAATTTCATGAAAAATATGACTGAACTAAAATTGGGGCCATCTTTAAATCTATGAAAAATCCTAAAAATTATATACAAACGTTCAAATGACCATACAACTAGTAGGATAATAAAAATAAGACAAAATATTTGTAGAATCATAAAAACTTGTTAAAATATTTTAATTTTAAAAACTAAATGCCAATCGTGCTCATTTAAAATAGTATCGTGGTCGTCTTTTATAGGCATACTGTTATAAAATTTAGTAATTAAATATTCGAAACCTTCACATGTGGAGTTCCATTTATACCATACGTCACCAATAAATGTTTTTGTATGCGACACCCCAACTTCACCACAAAATTTTTTAAATACTTGTTTTCTACTAGGTGCAATCATGATATAGACTAGTGCATTCCTAATTCGTTGAAATTCATCCTTAACATTTTTAAATCATCGTGTACTATTAAATTAAAAATATGGCAAACACATCAAATATGAAATAAATAACTACCAAAATTGGGTTAAGTGCCCTATCAATTTATTGATAACACACTTATTTACACTAGCGTTGTCGAACGTAAAAGAATTTATTTTACTCTCGCATTTATATTTTCTAATAATGTTCATAATAGCATTAAATATACTGTTAGCATTGTGGAAGAATTCAATAATTTTAAAAGTAATAATTTTTTTATGCAAGACCCAAAGTGGGCCTATATAGTTTGCAGTTACAGCTATATAACCTATTTTATTAATCCCTTCCCACATATCCGAAGTTAAAGATATCACACTCTCATATTTTTCTAAATCCGCAATCAATAGTTTTTTTGAATTAAGAAAAATTTCAATTGTATCAGAACGAAGAGTATTTTAACTCATCCCAACGTACCTCGGTTGAAGATATTGTTTGACGTAGGAAAAAGAAATGTTAGTTGTCCACTATTGCTAGTGGTAACTCCGTCGCGGCAACAAACTTCACCATTCCCGTTCGAGCTTTCTCCTCCGAATACTCCACGTAGAAAGTGGCATAGTAGTAGCACCGGTGCCTGGACTACCAAACTGTAGTTGCATTTGACCAGCTGGAAGAAGTCCATGTTTGGCTGCACATGTTTTGTAGTGACGGTTGAGGTGGGTGGTTCCAATGCCTTTTGCCATGCCAATCGTTGTTGACAGTATTTACATACTGTTTTGGTTTCTGGAACTCCATCGATCACACGACCAGTTTGAACCAATTTAAAATGGTCCCAATATTTTGCCTGCTTCTTTCCCTTTCTCTTTCCTCTTGCATCGGGAATATCTAATATAGGGTCTTCATCCCATTTCAAATCAATTGGATGACTAGCATCAACATCAACGTCATCCAAATCGATTGGATGACTACCTTTATTAACGTCGAAATCTTGAATATTTTATGGAATGGGTAATTCATTTAGATCGACGAATTTATTCCCAAATTGACTTTGGGCAGGTGTTTCGCCTCTGACACCGAACAAGTTTTCAACAAATTAGCGTGGATCCATTTGTGATTGGAAATTTGTAATAGGATAATTGATATTGAATAATTAAAATTGAATATTGAAGTAGAATTGATAAGTGAATGTAGATTATGTAGTAACGTAGAAAATCGATTAAAATAAAATGTAGAAGAGTATAGACTATAGAATGATATTGAAATGTAGAGAGTAGAGAATGAGAATGAGAGATTGATAGTAATAAGTTTGGTGGAAAAAAAATGGATGAATGGATGTGTATTCATAGGGGGAAAATGAAATTGAAAAAAAAATTAATTTTTAATTTTTAATTTTTTTTTTGCGAGCCACGAGCTGAGCCGGCTAGTGGCTCGCATATTACACGAGCCCACGAGCTAGGCTTGTGGGCTTGCTTGGCAAGCAGCTCGTCTAAATGACGAATCAAGCTGCTCGTCTAGCGAGCTGGCCTGCTCAGCTCGTCCTCAGGCTCGTTTTTGTCGAGTCGACGAGCCGCTCAACTCGATTGCCACCGGTAATGGCAGTAGTGGATAGTAGCAACGTCAGCCATAAATAACAGATATTCTTTCAAAAGTTACAAAACCACATAAAAGCATCAAGGTGTACAAGGTTGCCATAATCCATTATAAAGGATGCATATAGTCAACATAAGATGTTCGATATAGTAAAGAGAATACACATAAATCATCTGCAACACAAAGTTGCTCCAATCACATATTCATTCTAGACAAATAATATATTAGCAGAGATGAGAAAGCCAGAACTCGAAAACTTAGAAGGACGATCCATTCTAACCGAAGTTGGAACTTGGAACCCTGTAAAAACAACCAAGTCCGTAAGTATTACCAAAAGTAGAGCAAAGTATAAATAAACTTTTAAGAGAAAAAACTCTAAAATAGAGCGCGCACATAATATTATGTGACTTAAACTGTGCTTGATATCAAAATAATGTGGAAGCTCTAATCACAAAATAGTGAAAGTTCATGTTAAGCCAAAACCACACACAATATACGAATCGAGAAACAAGAATAATTGAATCAATTGAAAGTAAACTGTAGAAAATTAAAATGAACACCAAAGAATTATTTCGATCGTAGCCCCGGAGGTTTGGTGATCGCTTCTAATACCTACATCCGTCATTGAGTATCCAAGAAAAGGATTATGCTCAGTTGCACTAAAAACATCCCAAAATGGTTACGAAAGTTACAAATGTTCAAAGAGATGAAACAAGAGACTTATCTCTAAATACAGCGATAGATCTACAAAGATTCACTAAGATATCTTCACATAACCCTTCGAACAACACCATAAAACTACAATAGAGAAATCACACAGATTCTCACAACATTCACTCAAAATATTACACAACGAAGGTTACTATATCGCTCACAACACTTAAAGTATCAATACGAATGCGGCAAACCCTAGCTTTCCTCCTCACTTTCTCTCTCTTTTTCTCTCAACACGAAGGAGCCCCAGAAGCCTCCAGAATTAGAATGAACCGTCCAAGTCACCCAAGAGCCATCAAGCCCATATAAATAATTCATCCATCATCCAACGGTCAGAAGCAATGCACGTGTCAAGCATCAGGAGAAAACGTTTCATTAATAAAAGGGTGTTTCTCAAACACGTTTAACTAACAAAATGCTGGGAGAATAAAAAAAGATAGAACCAGGATTCAATTCCAACATTCTCCACCTTGCTACCAGATTTTGGACTGTCAGTGCATCCAGGAGCATTTTCACATTTCATTTTCATTCTATGTACCTACATTAAAATCACAAAGATTCAATGGAAAGAAATTTAAGACAGTTCAAAAACTTGTTTAATGGAATTACTTTAGTACCCATATCAGATGGATTATTATGTGTTGCAATCTTTTCTATTTTTATTATTCCCTTAGAAATAACATCTCTAATGAAGTGATATTTAACATCAATGTGCTTTGTTCTATCATGAAACATGATATTTTTACTAAGATGAATAGCACTTTGATTATTAGAGAACAAAACAGTTTGTGCATCAACAAATCCAAGTTCAGACAGCAAACCAGTTAACCACATTCTTTCTTTTATAGCATCAGTAGATGATAATGCAACAATATTTTATAATTGAGACTTCTAGCTAATGACAGTACTACATAAGGCATAAAAATAGGATGAAGTTGATTTTCTATTATCTCTATCACTAGCAAAGTTTGAATTAGTGTATTCATTTAACATTACACCTTCTTTATTAGATTTAAACACTAAGCCTAAATCAACAGTACCCTTTAGGTACCTTAATAACCATTTTAAAGCATTACAATGATTTTCTCTAGGATTACTCATAAATTTGCTTAATATACTAATGCTATGAGCAAGATCAGGCCTAGTACAAATCATTAAGTACATTACAGAACTATTACATTATCATAAGGAATCCTGAACATCCTATCATATTCTTCTTCAGTTTTAGGACAACAATCTGAAGATAGTTTATAATGATTTGCAAGAGGTAAAGTTACAGGTTTGCAGTCATATATATTGAACTTTTTCAGTATTTTAACCACATAATCATGTTGGTTTAAAAACAACAAATCCTTTTCTATATACCTTACAATTTGCATGCCTAAAATCTTCTTGGCAGAGCCAAGATCTTTCATATCAAAGTCAATTTTCAATTTTAGTTTAATATTTTCAATTCCACCCTTATTGCAATTAGCAAGCAGTATATCATTCACATAAAGGACCAAATATAAGGAATTTTTACCTTCATTACCTTTACAGTATAAGCAAGTATCATATTGGCTTCTTTTAAAGCCCAATTTTAGAACAAAATTCTCAAATATTTTGTACCATTGTCTGGGGGCTTGCTTTAAGCCATACAAAGATTTCTTTAACAAACACAAAGTATTTTCAGGATTACCTTTCTCAAAACCAACAGGCCGTCTCATGTAAATAATTTCATCAAGTTCACCATACAAGAAAGCAGTTTTAACATCAAGCTGATCAAGTTTTCATTTAAATTGAGCAACTAGGGCAAGTAAACATCTAATAGTAGTGTATTTTACTACTGGAGAAAAAATTTCAGTGTAATCAATACTCTCTTTTTGAGTAAAACATTTTACTACTAATCTAATCTTGTATCTTATTTTATTACACCCACTTTCTCTTTGCTTAATGTTATAGATCAATTCAAAATCTATAAGTGTCTACCCTTTAGGCATTTCAACAAGTTCCCATGTTTTATTTTTAAGCAGAGAGGTCATTTCATCTTCCATAGCAGCTTTCCAGTTTCCACTTTCTTTACAATTTTTGGCATCATTGTAAGAGTTTAGTTCACTTTCAGAAAATTATTGATAAGTAAACAAAGAAACAAAATTATCACTGTTAAATCTGGTGGAGGGTCTAATCTGTCTTCTCTTTCAGTCCCTTGTGAGTTGATACTTATCAAGGGGTAGAGATGTAGGATCAGATGATCAATGTGATCAATTTTCTGCTCAATTTCAGTTTCAGGCAAAATGATATTTTCTTCATGTTCAATATTCTCAACAATAGACTCAGAAGTATCCTGGTGATTGCTAGAGGACTCCACCTCAATTTGAACATCTTTTTTAGTTAAAACATTCTCTTTTCCTTCAAGGCAAGGCATCAAAAATGTATTAAAAATGACATCTTCTAATTATTACTTTGTAATCCTTTTCAGATTTAACCCACAGTCTGTACTCTTTTACACGTTCATCGTAGCCTAAGAAAATACATTTAAATGATCTAGGTTCTAACTTTCCAATGTTTTGATAAGCATATGTAGCACAGTAAAAAACTTTCAGGTAAGAATAATTCACAGAGTTATTAGACTATACAATTTCAGGAACAGCAAAATCCAAAGGAACTTGTAGGACTCCTATTAATCAAATAAGCTGCAGTCTTAACTGCTTCAGCCCCAAAACATTTTTGGCAAACTAGAACTCAAAAACATACATCGAACTTTATTTAGCAAAGTTCCGTTCATTCTTTCAGTCATACCATTTTGTTGTGGTGTGTAAGTGACAGTTCTATGTTTCAAAATGCCATGCTCTTTACAAAAATTATTGAATTCATAATTACAGAATTCCAATCCATTATTAGTTCTCAAGATTTTAATTTTAAGATCAGTCTGATTTTCAACCTGAGTTTTCTAGTCCATAAAAACAGAAAAAGTCTCATCTTTTGATTTCAACAAAAACACCCAAATTTTTCTTGAGAAATCATCAATTATTAACAGGTAATATTTGAAGCTAGATAAGGTAGACACAGCAGCAGGACCCCACACATCAGAACGCAAGTACTCAAATTTTTATTTGGATTTATGAGTTCCAGTGGAAAAAGGAAGTTTAACTTGCTTTCCTATAATACATTGTTCATAAGAACCAAAATCACCAATGTTTAATTTTTCAAAATACCTTTCGATTGAAGAAAATTCAAGCTCTTTTTACCAATGTGACCAAGTCTTTCATACCACAATTTTGTCAAAGTGAAATTTTCAGATACAATAGAAGCAATCAGACCCAACAAATGTTTAACATTCAAATAATACAAGACGTGTCTCTTAGGGCAGAAACAATCAAGTCATTCCCCATAAGAATTTTAATATGTCATTTTCCCATATTAATGTTAAACTCTATATTATCTAACATGCCTAGGGACACTAAGTTCCTTTTCAAATTTGGGACAAATCTGGTTTCTTTCAGAAACAAAAGGTTTCCATTTTCTAATAGTAGTTTAACAGTTCTTATTCCACTTATTTTGCAAGGCAAATTTATTTCCCATTATAACCTACCCTCATTTGGTTTTTTCAAAGTCAATAAAACAGTTTTTGTTTGGACACACGTGAAAGGAGCAACCAGAGTCAAGTATCCATTCATCACTTAGTTTCTTTCCAGCACTTACAAGAACTGAACCATTTTCTGTTTTGGTTTTATTAAATACCAGAGCAGTGCTCCCATCTTCAAAACCCTTTTCTTTTGCTTCATTTTTCTTTTTAAAACAATCTTTAGCAAAATGACCAATTTTACCACAATAGTAACATTTCTTGCCCTTAGCATTATTCTTGGTCATATTCCTATCAGTCCACATTTTATTTTCTTTTGAAAATTTTGGATGAAATTCAGATTTACCAAAAGTTTTTCCTTTGGATAGCTAGTTTACCCCAGTGTGACTGACACTTGACTCAGCCTTGATTTCTTGTGCCTTATTTTTCAAAGCATTGATTATTATATCAGAGGTGAGTTCATCTCTACCATATTCAAGGGCAACTTTAATGTCCTTATACTTGTTACTAATGGAGTTTAATAATACTACAGCCAACTGATCTTTTGAAAGTTTTTCGTTACAGATGGTCAAGTCTTAGGTAAGTTTTGTAAATCTATTCAAGTTTTCATCCAAATCAACTGAATGATCCATTTTGAAAGAAAATAATTGTTTTAAAAGAAAACATTTGTTAGGAGTAGTTTTGGTCACATATTTGACATGAAGTTTGGTCCACAATTCAGAAGCAGTTTTAGTTTCACTAATACTTCTAATCACATTTTCAGACAAGTATAAGAAAAGAGTACTCCAAGCAATTTCTTCAAGTTCAGCTTTTACAGGAATTGAATCAACATGCCAACTATCATCCAAAGCGTTAACACATCTCATTTGCATTAAAATAGCATTCATTTTCTAACTCCACAAGTTAAAATCAATTTTTCCATCAAACTGACTAATTTCAAATTTTGCAGAGGCCATGTTAAAGTCAAATCAGACACACAGACTGAAGACAATTTACACAATATGCAAAGAAAAACAAGAGTACAGATTGGTGACAAATAGAAAATCACAGTAATACAGTCAGTAGAATAAGATTTTCAATTAACAAACACTTGCAAAGAATATGCAGATCAAAGGCTCTAAAGAAAACACAGTATCAAAGATCACAAAGCTATGTTTAACTAATCTCTCCAGTAAGGTTCTCCAAGTAACACACACGTACTTGATTTATCTCAGATTTCAAGAGCCTCGCAAGAGCCCCTGGACAAAGATTAGTCTCAAGAGGGTTTCAATGGTGTACGAAAAATCAAGGGAATGATCAAGAAATCCCAACTTCAGAAATAAACTTTACAAAAAGGTTAAAGATCTCACCAAGCGAGTTTATTTAAACTCATTTTCTTTTGATTTTCTCAAGAGCAGATTCAGAAACTTCAGGATCTGAAGCAGATTTGCCTCTTTTCAGGTATCTTGTTCCTCAGTTTAAGGCTCTGATACCACTGTTAAGCCAAGACCACACACAATATAAGAATCGAGAAACAAAAATAATCGAATCAACTGAAAGTAAACTGTAGAAAATTAAAATGAACACCAAAGAATTATTTCGGACGTAGCTCCGGAGGTTTGATGACCGCTTCTGACACCTTCATCCCCCGTTGAGAATCCAAGAAAATGATTATACTCAGTTGCACTAAAAACAACCCAAAATATCAACAAAAGTTACAAATGTTCAGAGAGATGAAACAAGAGACTTATCTCTCAAATACAGCGATAGATCTATAAAGATTCACCAAGATATCTTCAAATAACCCTTCGAACAACACCAGAAAACTACAATAGAGAAATCACACGGATTCTCACAACATTCACTCAAAATATTACACAACGAAGGTTACTCTATCACTCACAACACTTAAAATATCAATATGAAGGCGGCAAACCCTAGCTTTCCTCCTCACTTTCTCTCTCTTTTTCTCTCAACACGAAGGAGCCCCAAAAGTCTCCAGAATCAGAATGAACCGTCCAAGTCACCCAAGAGCCGTCAAGCCCATGTAAATAATTCATCCATCATCCAATGACTAGAAGCAATGCGCGTGTCAAGCATCAGGAGAAAACGTTTCATTAATAAAACCGTGTTCCTCAAACACAGTTTAACCAACAAAATGTTGGGAGCATAAAAAAAGATAGAACTAGGATTCAATTCCAACAGTTCATATACATGATTTAATACTGGTGTAAAGCATGCAGACATTGCGCATGTTCTTGACTCTGATGGGACTAGACAAGCGGGAAGAATGCTATAAGAAGACGCTAGTTCATGGAAGAGACCATCCTTTAATCAAATACAAAAGCCTAAATTTCTACCTTAGCGTCATAGAATTTGAGGAAGTATCGTGACTTGGTAACAGACAACTTAGTCTCGAGTATGTTAGCAATGGCAGCACTCAGGTTCTTGTTGACATCAGGGTTGAGCCCTCCAATAAACACCAGCTCTCCATAATCAGTCGGCTGTTCTGTCCCTCCAAATGCCATGGTATAGATCCTTTCAGCACAATCATCACATACTGCATCATGACAGATCCAACAAGAGTATAGTGCTCTTGAAAAGGATTATATACAAAGAAAGATATAAGTTTATTTTAAGAATCCACTTAATGAAAATTGACAAATAGGCATTTTATTGTAAAGTAAATCATACATCTTAAAATGGAACAAGGTAAATGGCATTCAAAAGAAAATCTTATCGTCCATGTAAAACTCGCAATAACTTTTCAAAGTTTTCTTCCAAAGGCTTCACTTCAAGGCTGCGAATAAAACCATGCATATTGATGTAGACAATTATTGTCACAACCCGAGGTGAAAGCCCGAGGTTAAATATTACCCAATTTCTGAAATCTCTCTAACCTTGTTGGGCTTGTCTCCTCGGGCTCGAGGCCTTCAGGTATCATTGGGCATATGCCTTGACCTTGCTTCTAACATCACCTTATCCATTAGGACTCTTCCACAGGAAAAGGCTTATCCAACTCCGATAAAGTTGTGTCCTACTATATGTCTTTGTTCTATCATGGTGGGACTCTGCCATTAAAGTTGCATCCTCATCCAAACACTAATTGAATTTATTTTCCTTTGAAAATGAGCCACAAACAAGGACATAATGTCACTCACCACTGTCAAGTCCACTGGCAGGTGCTATCAAATTGACTACAAAGCAGCCACCTACCTATCCCACGAGTCCGCCTAGCGAGACAAAGCACAGGAATCTTTAAGCTTGCCCGAGTTGACAACAGGCTCGCGCCTATTGAGTGTAGAAAAGGATGTTGGTCCTCAAACTCAAACAAGTCAATAACAAATATGAACACCCTAAACAAATAAAAACAACAAATAGGACCCCCCCCCCCAACCAAAGACCCAACTCAAGAAGCCCGATATAGAGAACGAGAGGCAAGTGATCATAGATCAATCCCGATTAACAAATTTTGATATATATTAGTTTGTGTATGAGTAAATTAATACACGACACCAATCTAATAATGAGGTATCAAATGTGAATGAGAGGATAGTGTTCATCATCTATAACATTTAATCCTTTATTTTTAATAGGAATCTTTGAATTGGAACAAGACTACATTACAAGTTAGCTTTGCTAAATATAACTCTCTAGCAGTCTCACGAGGCAATAATAATGCATATATCTATCACTTTTTATATCATTAATGTTTTGAACACTAGTCTTATTAAAATTTACTCGCTTTATATGTAGCGTCGAGAAAGTCCAATCTCCAACCCCAACTCAATATTTGTGGTGTCAATCTTAGGGCGGCACTATTAGACTAACAATTCATTTTGACAACTTTTAAAACTAGAAAAATTTTCTAGGTAATGTTTGAAGTTAAGTTTTGTGCTTTACTAATTTCTCAATCATCCTAGTGGGACGGGGCAAAATTTACTTCAATTTTTGTATTCATTAATTCTTTGGAGGGAGCATAGTCCGAATGTGCTATCAACGTTACATGCCATTTTAACTTAGTAGAAGCAACTCATATAAGAATTGAATATCTATATTTGTAAGGTTGGACACTGCGTGTGGTGCATTACACGCAATGAATGAATGAACGAACGAACGAATCTAAAGCAGAAGTAGATTTAAAGGGTGTAGTTTTGGGGTGAATTTTTGAACTTAATTCTGAATGATTTAGTCAGAAATGGATGGGATGCGGGGGCAGGATGGGGAAGCCTCCAATTTACCAATTAATCGGGAATTCTCCACCATGTTCCAATACCATCCATCATATCCTACATCAATAAGTTGGAAATATACATTTTCAACCAAATAATAAAAACATTATTATACTAAAATGGTAAAACTGGAATTTAACTTAAAATAGGAACACTACATTGTAATTGCAATTAAGCTCCTCAATCTTTGCTTATTTTAGCATTTATTTTCTTAACTTTTTTTCGTCGAATTCTTATCTTCAACCTTCCATTAATTAGTATGTCTCGTCCTTGATGATTATTTATATCAAAATATTTTGTTTCCATGCTTTGAAATGAGGAAATATATGTTTTCGTTTTAATAAAATATGATTGAAAAATGAGCAGTTTTACGCAATTTCAATAGACTTTTGAATATAAAACTGTTATCGAATACAAAATTTGTTAACTAATAGAAAGTTTGAGGATAAAAATGACATGAAAAATCGTTAGGAATATAAGTATTATAATGAACAAATATTAAGAAACTTAAGTGTAATTAAAATGTGATGTAAAAACTAAAAATTGTAGTTTGAATATAATTATCCAATTAAGAAATAAACGCAAAATTGAGGTTCCAGCAAAATCAACATTGTAATTTATTTTGGGGCTAGGCCCAACCGTAGCCTATTACAATAATATATTTTGAGCCCAGGCCCAACAAAAATTGCAAGGCCTCACTGCAACCCAGTAAAGGAAATGGGAATATTGATATAAAATAGACTCGTTTAAAACTGCATTATGTTGAGTTAATTTGAGTCTAGTTTTAACTTTTATAACATTTTCTACTAATTACATAACTTTTACCATGAGAGCTTTTTAATTCTTACTTTTCAACAATTTAAAACATACTTTTCTTATATTAATTATTCTTTTATTGGTACGACAGTCGTAGTAATATTTACACTCATATTAATTAAATAAATAAAAGCAAATCTTGTATCAAGTAACGTAGAGAATCGAAAGCAAAGCTTTTGCCTTGTTGACCATATAAAATGATGCACTCTCCTTGACTACGTATTTGATGTGTAGTACTTGACTGTGAACAATTTTTCAAAAAATTATTTTTCCTTTTTTAATATCAATTTGTACATATCTTGTCATTTATATCAGGGGAGGTAACATTTGATTGAATTTTCTTTACATGTTCATGTACTAGTCACATGGCCTACTTTTATTCTCAAGAGATCAAAACTTCAACAATTTAATTTGAGCTTGTTAGCAACTAAATAAGATACTCGTGAAATATAGTACATGTTAAACTAAAAAAAAAATTGAAATTACATCTTATCCTAACGTTAAGACTCTTAAAGAGTAAAATTGCACGTCGACTAAAGTTAATTGACCTTTTCATCAAACTCAACTCCTCTCCTCTCCTCTCCTCTCATCTTCTCAAGTCTGTGTCCACCTCCAGTCGCCTTAACGCCTTCCTCCTCCCTTGCATACCCCTCACGTCCACTCCCTAGCCCCTTCTTCTATGTCTGCATGTAGATTAAGAATTAGGTGTTATAAAAAAGAATCCTACAAGCAATTTGATTGAACTTTGGGAAACAAAGGAAGTTGAAAATTCATATAAAAACAATGATTATAAATCAAATATTAAAAAGTAGAACATAATCATTTTGAACTAGCAGAGATTCCTCACTCCCATTTTTTCCTTTTTTTTTTTTATTTCTCTAGTTGTTATTTCATTCTTAAGAAATCGAGAAACAACTATCGTTTGTTTTTATCGTGAGAGTAATAATTAAAGTGAAATTAAATTTGAATTAATTCACAAGTCAAAAAGTGACAAAAATTATCACGACTTCCCGTGCTTTGGACTCATAAATTACGTGAACCTTTTCCTTTAATAAATACCTGTCCTTTTCGTCCTTCATGTAACGATTATTAAAAAATTAATTATCAAATGTTCCTTGATTGACGTTCCAAAAGCCACCATTTTTTTTTTTTTGCCGTAAATGAGATAAATAAATATTTCACGAACTTTGAAGATTTAATTATGTGTATTTATTTTTAGTTCAACATATTAAATGTGCTTTTAATAAATAAAAAAAAATAGTAAACTAGGCGATAATAGTATAGCTACTTGCCTTTGATTGTGAGATTAGAAGCCACCATATTTTCGGTGTATGTTTGATATGTCAAGATTTGATACAATGATATATCTTTCTTTTTTAATTATGGACATTTGATATTTATATTCAGTCTAACATTATTGAACATACGTTTTGGTGGTTAGAATGAGCGAAATTAAAGCTCCCTATTTGAGCCACACTCTAAAAAGTCACTTTTTTTTCAAAATATTTTTCAATTAAACATTCTTTAAAAAAAATCATTATTACAAAACTTATTTATTATCAAAAATGAAGTTCAAACAAAGCCTAAAGAAACTTAAAACCTAGTTATATTTTTGAGCATGAGAGAGGAGGGAACGCTTCATACCAATGGTTTTGACAAATAACCATAGCCAAAATCGTTGGATTAATTTTCATTAAGATCGACAATTATTTGTCAAATATATTCATAAAAACCATTGGTAAAAAAGAACTCTCGCCAATATTTAATACTGCCTATCCATCGACAAATGATGAAATGATACTTGAATATTATGTACACCAGTATATAAACTTTGATAGAGGTGGCAAACGAGTCAAGAGGCTCGTCGGCTCGTAAAAAACTAGCCACGAGCCGCTCGGGCTCGTCAAAAAGATGAGCTCGAGCCGAGCAGGCTGGCTCGCAGGCTCGGCTCGTTTTTTACGAACGGCTCGTCAAATTTATTTATTTATTTATTATTATTATTATTATTTTAAGGTTTAGGTATAGTTAAAAAAAAAAAAAAAAATTTGACGAGCTCACGAGTCGAGCTCGGCTCAGCTGGTGAATCACGAAATCGGCTCGGCCCCGAGTAACGAGCCGAGTCGAACTCGTGCTTATACAAGTCAAGTGGGTTCGACTCAATCCATTGACATCATATGTATATGTGGAATAATTCTTCAAATATATATGACAACGGACAAATAATTGAAGTACATAGACAAACCAAGTACTAAAGCTAGTCTAATTGTTTTTAGTGTTAAGTAATCAATCCCAAGAAATTCAAAAAGAGAGAAACATCTGTTTTGTTTTAATAACTCAATGCACATCACTTTTCCTGCAAGTGGGTTAGAAAAGTTGGCATATAGTGAGGATGAATCATTACATTAAATGCCAAAAGTTTCAAACTGTATTGTTAGACATTTGGTGTTATTAATAAAGTTTGTTTGGGAAAACTATGTATTTAGTTTTTTTTTTTCATTTTTGTCCTTTTTTTTTTTTTTTTAAATTTTTTGTTTCTCTGTCTCATTATAAGTGGATGAAATTTCCTTTCCACCAGTCAGTTTGTACTTTGTGCTTCTAATGAGATACGTCGGTCGAGCTCTTGACCATTCTTATATCGACTGTTACCGAAATAATTTATAAAATCTTTATGAAGGATAATTGCAGCAAAAATTCCAAATATTTAAAATATTAGCAGATTTTCCCTAATCCTTTCAAACATTTCAGCCGCCACCCTTAATCTTTCCAATAGTTATATGTGAGGCATTTTTGAATGGTTTTCATCCAAATGTCGTCAGTTGACCATCAAAATAAATTGACCACTTTCTAACAAAATAGAGAAGGGTAAAATTGTCTGTACATTACATGCATTCTTATAACAAATAAGAAATCCCACCCACCCCAATTTCATCTTTTTCTTCTCCTCCACCTCAGTTGCCAAAAATTGCTGAAGAAAGTGATTGTGCATTACAAGTGGAAGTCGAAAAATTTGTGAAGACCATTGCTTTGCTTGAGTGAAGAAGACCACCTTGTAAGAACCACATTGTTCATGTCTCTTAAACTCCATTAAACCAGCTATTTTTTCCTTCAAATCCTCAATTTTTCCCAATTTTCCCTCATTGCCTTCTAATCATAGTTAAACTTCATTTTTTGTATAAAGAATTTCCAACAAAAATCAAAACCCTATAATTTACCTAGTATTTTTTCGTGCGGGCCATTTTGTTTTACATGTTCAGATTCAGCAATTAATACCCTTATCTCACCTATTTCTACTATTGTGAGAAAATTTCTTTATTATTAAAGAAAAATGGGAGAGAAATCGGCGTCAAAAGGATGGTTTGAGTGGTTTATTGTGTTGATAATATTAGCAGCAATTGTGTTTGCTATCGCATTAACTATAAAGTAGAAAATGCACAAGAAAGAATTAGATTTTGAAGCTTGCTTCTATTTCGCGGCCACCCGATATGGTTACGAAGAAATATGCCGACGCTCTCAAAACTGCTATGTAGTTCTTGGAGCAAAGACGTGGGATGAGGACAAACTTTGTCACATTTAATGAAGGATAAATCGTGCGATTAATTACTTTCACGTTCTTTTATCATACTTAGAGCATCTTCAAGATGTTCTTTGTTTATAAAGAACTTTTCAAAGTATTTTGAAGAAAGACTTCAGCATCTTATGCATAATAGATAATATATTTAAATTTGGAGAGTAAATTTTTCATAAACTCCATCAATATTTTCTATTTTGATTATTCATTTTACATTTTCCACTAAACATTTATTGATTTCTCATATTCTCTTATTTAACATAATTTTTTATATGTCAATAGCCCATAAATTTTCAAATAATGATTTGAATAATTAAAAAAATTTAAGTATTGAAATTTATAGCTTATTAAATGCAATTATTGCAAAGTAATAATAAAGGGCGTGTTCAATTATTCATATTTTGAAAATCTGACTCACTCTCTATTTTAAAATAAAGAGTCTTTGAAGGTTTTTTTTTTTTAAGCATTAACCTTCAAAAATAGAAAATTTCTTATTTTTAGAGTCTATTGAATACACTATAATGCTTAAAAATAAGTCATAAGGGACTCTGTATTTATTAAAAAACATATCATACATAATAAAAAATGTCTTTAAATTTAGAATAATATTTTTATATATGTTCGTGTGCAATCCGCAAACGTACGGGATTGTTGACAAGTAATAGAATTGATAAATTAAGAGTATCGTCCCACATGGAATAAATTCAATTCAAGTTTACTAGTTATGTACGACATTCGAATTGTATAAATAAAATAGAGATTTTGGTTTTGTTTTATGTTAAATTACCTAAGAAAACCGTAAAATCTGTTTTGTATCAAATTATGGATGATTGTATTGGATTTCGAATTCACCTATTCATATTCCTATCTATTTCAATTCTTGATTTATAAAATAGTTTTGTTCATGCGTTCTTGACAATCGATAATTCTATGATATATAATTTTATTTTCCAAGACAAATTAAATATATTCTAACTACAACCCGAATATATTCTTAACCCGAATTCGAATGAGTATAATGCATTAAAATTTAGATTATTCATATGATTGCACATGTGATAAATGTTATTCCTAACATCTATTGCACATATGTTAATTTTCCTGCATTCTAAACTTATTGTGAGTCTCTCAACACTACAATAATCAATTAAATAATACAATGGGTATGCAAAATTAATCAATAAACGCAAGAAATAAATTAAATAATTAGTTTTGAATTAAAACAAATAACAAATAGGGTTCATTTTCATTCAATACAAAAGGGGATCTAGTCTAACATGTTAATATATAAATTACAAGAAGAATAATAGAAAAATATTACCCGGATCATGAAATAAATCAAAAGATGTTGATATTTAATTCCAAGGTTGAATTCTTCAAAATTTTGATGAAATTGACCTTCAATTTCTTGCTATGGCTTGATCTTCTCTATCAAAATATAGTAATTTGTCCCCTTTTTCTTGGTGAACTTGATAAAACTATTGTGTATGAAGAGGCAAGAGAGAGTTTTCTATGTATATCCCTCGTTCTGTTTTTATAAGAACCAGAAAATAGTTTAAAATCGCGTCCAATTTGATTTTCAAAATAGTTTGAATCGCGAAAGGAAACTAACGATTCATCTGCAAAAAATGCCCATATGCGCGCACCGGTATAAGTGTTGCACATGCACCGTAGAACCAAATGACTCTCGGGTTAGGGAAAATAAGGTGTTGCGCACGCCCAATGAATTGCCAGGCGCGCAAGTTCATCTCTGAACAGTTTTCGATATTTTGGTCATAACTTTCTCTACAAGTATCCGATTGAGATGATCCAAAATACATTGGAAAAGTACTTCAAAGGGATACAATTCTTCTAGAAATACAATGTTTTCAATTTGAACGTTTTCTATCCGAAAATGGATATCAAGTTGAGGCTAAAAATCCGTAGCATAACTTCTTCGTCTGGAAATTGATTTGTGAAAATATTTCCATTATATTTCACTCATTTGACCTCCAATTGCATCCAATTGATCCTATCATTCATCATTTTGTGGTCCGAATCATCTATTGGATGTTTACACTTTGGTCCCCAAACTTTGAATTTCCTTCGTTTTCGCACGTTTTTCGTTCCTTAATTCTAAATCCACCAATTTGTATTAAGTTCAACCTAACAAACATAATTAACACAAAATTAAGATATAACTCATCTAAATCACTAACAAATACTCTAATTTAATAGTCTAGATTAGTGTACAAAATATGTATTAGTTTATCCTCAAACAAAACTATAACCCATCTTAACCAAAAAATTTAAATACACGTATGGTTAGATAATTTTCCATTTCTCTCAAGATTGAAATACATGTATTAAAATTATGAATTGCTACAAAATTACAAGCTAAAATTAATTTATAATTATCCATTGCAAAATCGACGTGTGTATGTGTGTGAAATTTCATGTCAAATATCATAAATTCATAAAGTGATTCAAATCCCAACCCTCAGTAGTCAAATTTGTCATTTCTCCTCTCGTGAGTTTTACATCCTCAAACTTATTCTTTTCACTATTTTCCTATGGTGTGTTTTAAGGTTAAATTTATATACTATTTCTCACATTCTCTAGTTTGGTTAGATTTTACTAATTGTAGTTTAAGACTTTAACAAATGAGAATTCTCCTTATTTTTGATTGCTTCAATCTCTAAGAATCAATTAAGTTAATAATCCATTGTCAAAAGTCTAATTCTCTCAAATGAGTGTTCGGGACTTAATCAAAACATGTAATTATATATTTTTTTCTTTTTTATTTCCTTTTTTTTCATCTTATGTGTGGACTTCTCTCCATTAAGCTTTCTAAATAACTCTTATAGCGAACTTTTAGATGATGACTCCCAAGTCAGGTGACTATAGGGCACCAGGTTTTAGATACCATTACAGGCTTAATCACTCAAGTCATAAATGCTACGAACAGAAGTTATTGGTGCAATACCTCTTATTAAATACTTATTCTCAAAAATCAACATCTAACTTAAAATTTTCACATAATTTTCATCTTAATGACATTAGACAATCCACACAAAATTTATCACACATGAAATCCACATCTATTTTAATGACTTCCAACAACAACTCAATCACCCCCAAACTATCTTAGAATTGGTTTAAGAATGTATAATTTAGTGGTTATTTGGATTTAGCATCTAAGATCCACTAATTTTTTTTTTAACTTATTCAAATTTTGAATCAATCTATTTTTTCATGATGCAAAACACTAATCTTGTGCGCAAAAATATCAAATTTCACATGAATAAGCATAAACTAACATTAACACGTAACTTTTTCACAATTTATAATCTAATACACGATTCCAAAAATAGTTTTATGCTATGAATGTTTTTTACTATTTTGAAAGAACATATTACCTGAACACATTGGATAAGGGAAAATTCATAGCAAATGAGCCAGAACTTTCATGATAGCCCATCCACCACCTTCAAATATATATCACGGGAGTACTTAGTTCCCTTTTTTGCGCTTAATTTCTATATATTGTTTGTTATATTTTTAGATATTGAGGATAATGCCTGTTATAAGTTTGGAGGTAGAAAACATTGAATTTTTATGGGTTTGTGTGCTTGTTCTAGTGCCAAAAAAAATATTTTCAGCTTTATTTTTGTTTTTGTGGGAAATATGGGGATAAAGATACCATATACTACTAAAAGTAATAAAAATTACTTATCCTATATCTAAAAAGTAAAATAAACAAAAAGAAAGAAAATTGGATTGCCTTTCAATAAGCGCTTATTTATAGTCATTAGCTTGATTTTATTGTTTTGACTATTTATGCTGGCTTGAAAAGAGAGTTTTCAGCCTTACATCGACTACACTGACAGTTTTGTTTAAGTCGTCTTTAAGCCTCTAGATTATAAGAATTTCATTGTTGTCTCGACCAACAATTCCACTTTCATCCTTCCTGTTCTTGTTAATTCCCCAATGATTGATCTTTCGACATTCCTCAATGTCTGGAGGTTGCTTAAGTGGAGCATTCATGATGAAACTTTGTTGTTTTTCTTCCACTTTAAAATTATTTCACATTTTTCAAAATTCATTAATGCTCATATAGTATATAAGAATGATCTCCCCAAAATTAACGGTATATGTTGAACATCTATATCAAGAATAATAAAATCAGCTGGAAAGAAGTTATCTCCAACTTTGATGAGCATATCCTCTACCCCTCCATAAGGATGCTTGAGTGTCTTGTCAGCTAGCTGTAGGATTATTGATGTTGCTTTTGGATCATCCAACCCTAATTTCATGTAGATAGACAATGAAATCAAATTAATACTTGCTCCATAATCAATTAAAGCATTTAAATTATTTGAATTTCCTATAGATCAAGGTACAGTAAAACTCTCTGGATCTTTTAATTTAGGAGGGATTATATGTTTTATGATTGCACTGTACTTTTCTGTCAAAGCCATTATTTCATCTATTGATAGCTTTATCTTCTTAATCAACATCTCTTTTAGAAACTTTGTGTAATTTGGAATTTTTTGAATGGCTTTAATAAAGGGAATTTTGATGTGCAGTTGTCTGAGGGCATCCAAAAACTTCTTGAATTATTTGTCCAGTTTATTGTTCTGCAACCTTTAAGGGAATAGGATTGGAGGTGTGTTTTTATTGGCATGAATGATTCTCTTGATTAATCTTTGATGATTCTTCAAACTGTACCACTTATTCATTTCTTGTGGTACGTATTTGATTCTCCTCTATCCATTTCCTTTTCACAGTAATTTTTGGCAACTGAACTTTACTTCTTGTTGTAATGGCTTGGACTTGTTCCTGTTTTGGCTTCCATTGAAGTCTTTGTAGGAATGGAATAGACGGTACATATGCTCGAACATGGGCCGTATGCTTAATTTATGGTGTCTTAATAATTGCATAATTCATAGCTTCCACTGCTAATACCTATTCCCGTGGGTTATTTTTCGTGTCGCTTGGCAGAGTACCTTGTGGTCTGTTGGCTAATGCAGCTGCTATTTGCCCTACTTGAGTTTTCAAGTTTTTAATTGCTGCCTGTTGATTTTGAAGAATAGCCTGTTGGTTCTGAAAACTAGTCTCACTTTTGGTAATGAACTTAGCCACTACTTCTTCCAACGATCACTTATTTTCTTGTTGTTATTGAAATCCTGGTGAGTTGCCCCGAATCTGACATTCTTGACCCTGATTATTAACCCACAAGAAGTTAGGATCCTTGCTCCAATCTGGATTATAGATGTTGGAGTAAGGATTGTTCTGCTGCCTCTGAAAGTTCTGTGCATAACTGAGTTCCTCAGGCTGATGAACATGGATTGAGGCTAAAAGACAACTTGCATTTATATGATCTGCCCTACAACCTCCGTAAACTGGTGCTGGTTGGTGCACCATGCACACATTCTGAGTTAGTTTATCCAATTTCCTTGTTAATACTTCCAACTGAGCTGCCAATGATGTAACTGCGTCAATGTGGTAAATACCTATTATTTTCTTTGAAGTTTCCCTTTCTCTTGGCCACATGGTCTGATTTTCTGCTATTTTCTCAAAGAGATCTAAGGTGTTGTCTAAGGGAATATTCATGATCGATCCTCCTGCTAAAGCGTCAACCATGTTACGGTATTCAGGATCCCGGCCTGAATAATAGATCTAGACCTTAGCATTTTTAAGAATGTGTAGATTAGGGCACTTTCTGAAGTAATTCTTGAATCTTTCCCATGCTTCTGGATAGCTCTCGATGTCCTTTTTGCTTGAATATAGTGGCTTCATTTCTAATCTGATGGACTCGAGAAGGTGAGAAGAATTTCAAGGTGAATTTCTGTACCATGTCATTCACGAAATAATATTCCCGAGAAGTAGTGAGTTTAGCCATTCTCATGTGCTTTTCTTTAAAGTATAAGGGAATAGAGCATTCAAAAAGTATTAGCTGATATGCCTTCATGACTGATCACATCTCAAAGCATCAGGAAAACTTGTATGTATTCATGAGGATTTTCAGTTGATTTTTCTGAGAACCTGATGTCCCGATGATTCTGAAACAAGTTGATGACATCTGGTCGAATGTGGAAATCGACATGCCTAAAAGGTGGATAAATAATAGTCGGTTGCACAGGAGCAGGTATGGGATTTAAATAATCCATAAGAACTGGAATATGTTGTTTTGGAGCATTTGGTGGTAATCGAACTTGATTTTGATTTTCTACCATGTCTCTTACTTCTCTCTGTTCTTTTCTTTGTTGTCTGAAGGTTCTTTTGATCTTGGATCCAATGGTAGGAGCTCGATTTCTTTATAATCTTGCATAAACTACCAAAAAATAAACAAAAAAAGTATTTGTGTAAATAATATCCTAAGATAAAATAAAAGAAAATTCGAATATTATAAAACTAATATAACTTAAATTAAATTATTCCCCAACAATAGTGCCAAAAATTTGCTCGTGTGAAACTCGCAAGCGCACGTGATCGTTAACAAATAATATAATTGATGAGTTAAGAGTATCGTCCCACGGGAATTAAATTCAATTCAAGTTTACTAGTTATGTACGAAATTCGAATCGTGTAAAGAAAATAGAGATTTTGGTTTTGTTTTATGTTAAATTACCTAAGAAAGCAGTAAAATGTGATTTGTATCAAATTATGGATGATTGTATTAGATCTCGAATCCACCTATTCCTATTCATATTCCTATTTATTTCAATTCTTGATTTATAATATAGTTCTGTTCATGCATTCTTGACAATCGATAATTCTATGATATACAATTTTCTTTTTCAATGCAAATTAAATCTATTCTAACTAAGACCTAAATATATTCCTAACCCGAATTCAAATAAATCAAAAGATGTTGATCAACACCCCCAATGTAGAATTCTTCAAAATCTTTATGTAATTGACCTTCAATTCCTTGCTAGGGCTTAATATTATCTCTCAAAATATAGCAATTGGCCCCTTGTTCATGATCTAACCCGAATTCAAATAAATCAAAAGATGTTGATCTTCAATTCCAATATTGAATTCTTCAAAATCTTGAGGTAATTGACCTTCAATTCCTTGCTACGGCTTGATCTTCTCTCTCAAAATATAATAATGTGTCCTATTTTTCTTGATGAATTTGATGAAACTCTTGCGTATGAAGATGCAAGAGAGAGTTTTCTATGTGTAGTCTCGTTCGGTATTTATAAGAACTAGAAAATAGGTTAAAATCGCGTCATATTTGGTTTTCAAAAGAGTTTGAATCGCGAAAGAAAACTAACGATTCGTCTGCAAAAAATGTCTGTGCACGCGCACCGGTATAAGTGTTGCACACGCGTCGTAGAATCAAATGACTCTCGGTTTGGGGAAAATAAGGTGTTGCGCACGCGTCATTAATTGCCCCGCGTGCTTACAGGTTCATCTCTGAGCAGCTCTCGGTATTTTGGTCATAACGTTCTCGAAAAGTATTCGATTGAGTTGATTCAAAATTAATTGGAAAGATATTTCAAAGGGCTACAATTCTTCTAGAAATACAATATTTTCAATTCGAACTTTTGGTATCCGAAAAATAGGTCTCAAGTTGAGGCTAAAAATCTGTAGCATAACTTCTTTGCTTGGAAATTGATTTGTGGAAATACTTCCATTATATTTCACTCATTTGACCTCCAATTGCATTCAATTGATCCTATATGATATTCAATTATCGTTTTGTGATCCAAATCATCTATTAGATGTTTACACATAAACTTTGGATTTCCTTCGTTTTCGCACGTTTTTCGTTTCTTGCTTCCAAATCCACCAATTTGTATTGAGTTCAACTTAAAAAATATAATTAACACAAAATTAAGATATAACTCATCCAAATCACTAAAAAATACTTTAATTTAATGGCTTAGATAAGTGTACAAAATACACTTATCAATATACTTAAAACATATTTTGGTTGTTCATTTTACTTTTTCAAATATAACATTTATTGAGTTTTCCTCATCTTTTATTTGACTATTTGTTTATATATCAATAATTAGCCCCTATTTGAGCTCAATTATTTCAAATTATAATGAGAAAAATAATAATTTTTTGAAAAATGTGTGATTATAAAATAAGAAATTTTCTTAGGTTTACGTGTAATATTATTTTATTAGAGAATATGTGGTTGATAAGAAGATAGAAAAACATAAATTTTAATTTAATGAGGCCAAACAGGGGCTTAATCAATTTAAATATGATATAAATAATGTAAGAAATGGAATATTGAAATATGTAGTTTGCTAAATGTAAATATTATAAAGTAAGAATGAATAATGGATTTGACTATCTAATTTTGGGAAGCAAAACCTACTCTTTATTTTAACTTTCACTTTCTATTTTAACAGTTAAATTAGACGGTCACTGGAAACTTATTTTTAAGTATCGACTGTTTTAAGATTAAAAAATCTTGTATATAGAGTCTCTAAAGATCTCTTACGTATAACAGAGATCATCTTTACATTTAGAGAGAGAAAATTTTTATACATTCCAATGATACTCTATATTTTGGCTCTTGATTTTGCTTTTTCCACAAAATCTTTATCGATTTCTCTCCAACTTTTATTTAACACATATTTTTATGTCAATGATCATTAATTAAAATATAATTTAAAAAGTCAAGTATTAAAATCTGTAACTTATTCTCTAAAACATAATATATTTTGTAATTAGTATCTCAGGATTTTATAGGTAATTGGCACAAAACTCTCATGACCTTTGCCTCTATTACGGAATACCCTCTATCATTTCATTTTGACAAAATACCCCATAGATGACATTTTCATACTAAACATTCCTTACTGTCCAATCTTGTTAGTTCAGGCATTAAAACAGTAAAGATTGCCAATAATATAAGGGCAATTGGTATAATACCCCCTATCGTAACTTATTTTGCGCAATACCCTCTATCTTTCATTTTGATGCAATATCCCTAATTTTTTATTCCAGTCCAAAATCCCCCTAAATCATCCAAACTTTGTGGAATAAAACGTCTTCATCATTTTTCTCCATAAAGTCTTGTAAAATTACGAATTTATCCTCCTCTTAAACAAACTAAAAGAAAAACAAAAGAAACAATTGTAGTTACAATCCCAAATATTTTCAAAATATGCAAATGGGTATAAATAAATAAAAAAAATTATAAAAAAGAAAAAAAATCAGCTTTCTCAATATTTTGAAAAGATTTGAGACTCTGATTGCAATTGTTTCTGAGTTTTTTTTTTTTTTTTTTT